>JARJEC010041492.1:0-20887 GCA_030264575.1 Tachinus sp. AB-2021 | reverse complement strand
TATTTAGTATTTTTTGTGTATATGTATGTATATATGTAGCAAATTGTTAAAAAATAAACGAACAAACAAAGATTTTAACAACTATTAATATTTTTAACTTGGAATATATTTGGAATCAAGTAACAACCTAAATTTATTACTTTATAACCCGGAATATATCTGAAATCATAATAGAAAAAAATCATAGACTCAAATTTTGCAAGAGACTTGAAATATGTACAAGTAATGGTGGATCTTTATTTGAACATCTAAAATAATTTATTGTTTTTATTTGTTTGTTCAACTAATAAATAACAACAAACTGTGTAGTATTAGTTATAAAGTAGAATTCTGACATGGGTACGTACTTCAAAATCATAGCAACAGCTTTTTCATGAGGTCATAAATTTGCAATCTGAGTATATTTGACTTAAAACTATTTTATTGCTTTCAGTAAGTGTATTCACGTATTAATAAATTTGATCTCAAAAGCCAAATTTAAGTTTTGTATTAAAAAAAAAGTAAATACTCATAAATTGAGAGTCCGGGTTTCAATTTTTTTTTGATAAATCGTACAAAAATAATAGGTTAGCTAAAAACATTTTTCGTTTTTATTGTCGTCAACGCCATCGTATATATTAAATAATCCTAATTCGCTAAAGTATGTTTCTAACTAAAACAAAAACAAACAAAGATCATTTTAACTCAAATATTTTTGATCATTCATACCTATTGTATACCCCATCTGTGGATACACTGTAGAATAAACACTGCATAAATAATACGTAAATATGCTCAAAAGTGTTCAAAGGAGCTAGTTCCGCAGAATATCCATCTTAACTTATTACGAGACAAAATTACCTCAGAGAGTGCTCTCGTACTTTTTAGGATGTTTGCAATTGCATTAGTGATAAAAGAAACAGAAAAATAACAAGATAGTTATTAAAAATGGTATACAAAGTAAAAATGAAGCTAAACTATTAAAAAGTAGTAAAGAAGCAATTCCTCCATATAATCAAAAGACGCGATAGCAAAGACTTCTACTGTGACGAGGATGACAGTGCACAACACTTCTGTAATAAGTAAAAAATTGACAGAGAGCTTAAAGAAGATAAGATAAAAAACCTAAGTAGACAGAATGATATTTTAAAACTAATGACCGACATCAGCGATAAGTAGAATTCTATCGAAAAAATGATCAATAAAATAATCAGCAAAAATGATAAAACGGTTAAAAAACAAAAATGAAACAACTGTACTAAATTAATAAATCAAACACAAATACCGAAATAAATAATTAATATTCCTACCTGTAAATGTTTTTATGGTAAAAATGTCACATCTATTTCTGGATCTATATGGATTTCGAAAAAGCGCACTTTTACAAATAAAGTTTTGCAACCTATATTACATTTTACACATAACTTTTAAAAACTCATTAAAAAAATAACAAAAAAAATATTAAAAATACAAAAAGAAATTTTGGATATCTAAATTATGTAAGCAATATTTAAAAAGTAATAATAAAATTATGAATTTGACAAATTTTTTTAAGTACTTTAAGTAGACTGTATTGCAAGTATTGGTTTGATTTTGGTGTGCGTGTGCATCTATACTTTTTAATCTTGCGTTTTTAATTATATTTTTAACTTGCCGCCTCGAAAGTGACATTTGTCCTTCTCAGGTAACAACCGGAAATCTGCATTTCCCGGTCTACTAAACCAGGAAAACCAGCAAAAAACACTAAACATATAATGCTTAAATTTTACGAAAATCGGAGTCTGATGGAGATAATTATGAGCTATAACAGTGTATAAAAAACCTTTTTACAATTTTTATGTTACAACAATAAATCAAATCACAAGCACAAGATTATCTACGATCCTTTTGGTTTGCAATTTATAACCTTTAAGTGAATTGTGCAAGATGGAGCCAGAACGTTATTAATATTTCTGTTATCTTAAGTTACAGTTTTTGATTGTTTAAAAAAATATTATACAAACACCTTGCGTAAAAATTTTCTTGCGTTCATGCAAATGTTCATCGCTCTTTTTTAGAAAGTCATCAATTTTAAATTAAATACCACATTTAAGCAGTTGTATCATGAAACATGCTAGTTGGCGTTGCGCAGAATCTTCAAGAGCGTCAGCTGCCAACCGATTTTTAAAAAAGTTGACTATTGTTGAAAATTTACGTAACATTTGTCAATTGATTGTAATTCATAATTTTCAAGCTTCAAAAGCGTCAGCTGTCAATAGCTTTCCTAAAAAGTTGACTATTGTTGAAAATTAACATAACATTTGTTAATTTGTTGCTATTCGTGATTTTGAAGCTTTTGCGCAACGCCGACTAGCATATTTCATGATACAACATAAATGAGGGGAATTTCATTGAAAAAATTTATGACTTTCCAAAAAAAGAAATTTTACGTTGAATTAAAATATGTAAAAATATACAGGGTGTTTCATTTAAAATAACGATGATGAGAATCGTCTCTCGAAACAGATCAAATAAATGTATAAACTGGTAACATCAAAAGATATCTTATTTCTTACTATTTAAGAATATATATATATATATATAGTTTGTTGGGTCTAAAATTTAAAATAACATAGTTATAGCTTCCTGCGTTTTTTACAAACACGCTGTATATATCAAAATTATTAATTAATTAATTTGCTTTTGAGTTATATATTTTTGAAAATAGGTATTCAATTTCTTTTAATTACTTTTAGAAGTTATTATTACATTATCTTGTTCTACTGATTTTAGGTGAAACCGAAGACTATAATATGTATTTCAATATTTGACAAAAATATTTTTTAAAAAATAAAGTAGTTGAAGGGATATGAAATTTCATTTATTTAAAACTATATTGATTTTAAGTTTAGGTACATCGTTGGTACACGAAAAATGTATGTGCTATTTTTACATTTATTTATCATTTACTTTGCAAAGTTAAGTAATAAATTATATAATTTGCCAATTAGAAATGTTGATTAAACTATATAAAACACATATAGATTCTAACATTTTCCAGCTTTAATTATTTAATCTAATTCTGTACAAATTAAATGAATATTTATTGACAGCATATTTGGACTAAATATTATGCTTGAAATAGAAATCAAGTTTCCGGTTACTTCAAAGAAATTATATAAATAAATTTTATTTTATTTTGAAGTTCGTCAACAGCTAATTATTTACTTTATCAACATGCTTGATTATATAAATAAAATTGCGACTATCTTATAACCTGCCAACATAAATAATGAATTTCATTAGAAATGTTGTCGTTTTATTTTTAAAGAAAATTAAAGAAAAACTGTGTAATATGATAATAGTTTATTAAATTTAATAATTAATTTAGACTAAACGGATTAATTAAATAGTTAGTTAGTTATGACTTTGGACAAATCAACCTATAAAGGATTAATTAAATGATATTTGTGTAGTCTGCTACCTATAAAAAATTGTCTGTCAATTAATACGTCTACATTCAATGTTGATTTAATACACGATGTAATTAAATGTAGATAACAAATATTTATAAGTTCGTACATAATTTTACGAAGTTATTAGAATCTTTATCTCGTCTAGGTAACGTTTTTCCAATAGGTTTGCGTGTCGCCTAGCCAATAAAAACCCAATTATGTCACGAGACCATTAATTGTTTCAACTGTTCCTCTAATTCCTCACACGAGTAGAAGCAATTATCTTAAGTAATAACTAAACGACCATTTGTTTCTTGTTTGTTTCGGTATCACGTGCAAAGTAACATTAAGAAACAATGACTACCAAAAGCAAAACAAAAAAAAACGTATGATGTTAATGAATAATTCACAAATAGGTTAATAACTAAACTTCACATTGCCATTTATGATTATAATTATTATCATTCTTCGCACGATTTTGCTACCCCCATTTAAACTTAGTCTGTATTCATTACAATTTAATAGTATAACGACATGTACCCAGTACATACATAAAATACTATAAAACACATTACATAAAGTGTACGTTTCAATACATCAATTTTATATTACAAAATTTACGTCAAATGTTAAGTAAATAATACTTAATAGAAAAATAAATTATATTTGTTAAGGAAAATTATATGCAAATTAATAAATTTTAATACGATTCTTCTACATATAAATAGTAATGTAAATAAAACGTAAATTCCGCAGCGTTAAAAGAGCGTATTATAATTTAAGTTAATTTTATGTAAATTATTAACTTTATTATTTGCATATCTGTAAATATATGCAATGCATGTATGTAGTGTCTGAGTTGTTAGTTTCTGTCAATGTTAAAGCTTATTTTAAACAAACTATGAATGAAGTTACTGTATGGTAAGTTTCCAAATTTGTTATTTATTATCAATAGACTTTCTAGTTTCATTATTTATTCACATATTGAGTTTGTTATTTAATGTTTTTGTTAGATACGTCTATATACATTGATACATAACATCTCATATTGTGATATTAAATGTAATGTGAAGTAACTTTATAATCATGTTTAACGTTGTTACTGTCCAGGATTTGTAGTATTTATGCGTATAATCGATTATTTATTTTTTTATAGATAGCATCTCCGCATTGTTGATGACAACATTGTCGATTGTGATTTGTGACAACAATTTGTTATTTTAAAATATAAATTTATTTTCACAGTCTTTATTTTATTCATAACTCATTAAATACTTGCTTAATTGATGCTCGTTGGACGGTAAGTACTATTAGAAAATTTAAAATAATAATAAATTATACATAATTGATTGAATTTTTACGGGGCAACATAATATAACATTTGTTAAATTTAACAAATATCTATTATGTCATGTTGCGCCTTAAATTTAATATTTTATAATACATTTTAATATAAGTAAATATAAATCAACAGATTTAAGTAAATAAAACGTAAATGATTAATGTTAAATTTGCATTTTTTTTAAATCAACATTTTGGGTAAAATTTACGTTTTTTACATAAATGTTCCACAAAAGCTGACAGTTGTACCCAACTGTCTAATTAATATTAATTTTTGCAAATTGATTGTATTTTAAGAAGGGTGAGAGATTGTTGCTTAAATTTTGTATCCAGCTTTTCTTTCTACTTTCTGTATTATATATAATAATAAATAATATGCAAAAGTTGCTCATTTTTTAAACCTCTTCATTGAAGACATTTTGTGTGAAAAAAATTGTCCCGCAAAAAAAAACAAAATTATTATTTGTTTGTCCTAAAAGCTGGATGGAAAATGAAGACTTTTTATGACATAGCCAATATACCCACTAGGCTCCTCCCAAATTATCTAGGTATTTTACAATGTTTATGTTTTTACAGGTGTCAAATTTAGTATTGCACACATGACGTAATCATTTTATTGATTTTTCATAGACGTTCGGGATATTTTGACACTTAAATGTATGAGTTGAATATTTGCGGGTTATGATAATTGGAATTTCAATTTTCATTTTAATGTATCAATTTCACTACTCAATATGTTTATAAGAAAATGTTTGTTGAAATTTATTGCAATCTCAGTTAAATTTAGAAGCTTTACTAATGTAAATGTTTCATAATAAATATTTACAAATTACAATTATTTTTTATTTGTTCCGCTTTTAAAAAAACGTCATCTAGGGAAATCTTAATTACTACCACACGTGTATATTTCATTGCCTATTAACCATGGGCGGTAATTGCTCCAATGAAAGATATGCGAATTGTGCGCCGGGAGCCGGCGGATAGCAGCTGAACCCTGTGACTTCACTCCCGTCTTAAATAAAGGCGAGTTTAAACAATTAAAATAAAAATTAAGTATGCGGGAAAAAGAAACTTTAAACAAATTAGGAGATATTGCTACAGAACTGAGAACATGGTTCATTATGAGCAAATTTGAGCAATTTACTATCGATTTAATACTTTGAATTGACTGACTTGAGCAAATAGAGAAAATTTGATTCTAAAAAACTATAATTACAATGTAAAGGTGAATTGACACCTATTGATCATAAGGATGGTTTCGACCTCTACTATGTGGTACTTCATTATTAGAAATAAATAAAACAAAAATTACTATGTATTTAACCACAAAAATTTTATTTATTAAAAAATAAAAATATAGGCGACTCGATATTCGACTTAAGAAGGTCATTATCAAGACTTAATAATGACACAAAAATTTTATTTATTAAAAAACAGGCGACTCGAGTTTCGGCTTATGGAGGTCATTATCAATTGATCGCGTTTTGAGAATGCAAACCTGATCGTCTCACTGGCTCGATAGTTTGTAGTGTTTCTTCTTTAAACATTTCCAGTTCTCTTAAAGATATACACCTACAAAACAATTGATTGCCGGCCAGGAACAAGATCTCTAACTGGAATATTTAAGTATAACACACATGCTTGCTAGGCAACAACCGACCAACCAGTACTCTCTACGGCGTTGCTTCTTCAATTCATTGCTGCTACTAATTGTGATTATAAACATATTTCCAATAAAATTGTTTGTGTGAGACTATACCTACCTTCGATTAATAACGATCTAGCAAACCTACTTTCAATTTACCTCTGCAAGAGACACCATTTAAATAAGCAAGTTTCGTTGCCGGTCCCTGTATTTATACTTTATTCAACACTAGCTAACGCTACTGCTGACTTCATTATTAACTTGTCACGTGTATATTGATGGCATCGGGCATGTAACTGCAGCTTTGTGCCAGTTTCTAGCAATACTTACATTTTAATTATCCATATTTATCAGTTAAAATTAATAAGAAATACAAGAATTGATTTGTCATACAAATCTACATACTCAAATCATGGTTCAAATGGCATTTTTATAGCAACAAACTGAAAATTATTCTATATATTTTTCGATAGGATGTACAAATAAAATATGAATGCTTGATATATCACAGTTATTTTAACAGCAATATACTAAATAATAATTCTCACATGTACGCAAATTAAAAAAAAACACTTTAAAAAAATAATCTTAAATACTTATGTTCCGTTCCACTTGGTTTTTAGTGTCTGTCTAATAATTTACAAATAAATTTATGTAATACAATAATCTTTTTTATTTCCACATTAAGTAAAAGTTTAGCTCTGTTCATTCTCCATTCGGATCGAAAAATAGTGCTGAGAATGCAAATAGAAGGAACACAACCCCGCCAATTATTGTCACTGAAAAGTTAAAGAAAACATGTTAAAGCACGTTTAAAATACAAATGAATATAAAAAATTGGTTAAGCCGAGATACTAGACTCTAGAATCTGTAGATCTAGATAGCAAAGTCTAAAGCCTAAAACCACATAAAAATAATAATAGATAATATGCATTACCTGTTCTGACAGATATTTTTTGAGCAATCATTCTTCCTCCTAATACTGCAATGCCTGTACAAATTGAATGGCCTAAAATGCCACCCATTATTACTCCGTATACATCCTACAAATAAACAAATCAATCTTTGTTATGAAATTATCACATTTCAACGTACTTCTCTTGCTCCTAAAATTATAGTGGTCAATTGGGACCTGTCGCCCCATTCGGCCAAAAATGTAAGTGTAAACGCCTGTAAAAATATCCTGGACACCGTCGTTATAATGCCAGGAGTTTTTGTTCGTTTGGAACCAGTTTCTGGATCAGCAACCATGGTCTCTTTTTCGTACTGTAAATATTAAAATTATTATTATAAATTGAAAGATTCGTACATATAAAATGTTGAATGATAGAAACAAGTTTTTACAAAGCTTCAACTTGCCTATTCCTATGTTCATTATTGTAGTGTTTCGCAAAAATCGATATCACTGTAAGGTTAAAGTAAGGCAACTAATTTAAAAAAAGTGCAATTATTTTGATTTCACTTCATAATATAAATATTAATATTAAGTGTAAAATACATATGATATCATATAAACGTGAGCTTTTAATTACTTCTTTATATATTTTTGAGTAAATATCACAAATAATAACAATAACAAATGTTAATTTTTCAATCATAAATTATCTTAAGACCAATAGCGCCCTTCAAATGTTCTTTAAAAGAAAGACCAACAACGTCAAACCAGACGATCTAGGCATACATTATTCAGCATTATATATTAAAACCTTTTCATGTGTACCAATAAAAAAGTTTTATAATTTTAGTGCATCGTTTAACTATGCATCATTCATTTTTACGAACCACTTAATTCATGGCTACCATGTTTCAAATACAAATTATCAAACTTTAATAGTTCAAAAATGACTTCATATTTAAAATACCATTTACTTTTAGAAATCCGTTATTTCACTTAAAAGTGTTCTTCATCAAACTGCCAGTGTCACAAGCAATGATTTTTAAAAACCAAAAATAATCTCAAAAACCTTTTTCAAGTTATAGAAAGTCGCGTATCTATAAAAAATGGTGGATACAGGTGCATGATATATAATTAAACCATAAAAAAAGGAGAATACTAATAGATGGAGAAAAGATGTATATATTAAACGAAAATAAGAAAGCGTATCCAGAACCATAAGTACAGTCAGTATTTGTACTATGTGGTGTGGCCGTTTATAAAAATTCGGGAAATATAATTGAATATTTTATAATAAGAAGCTTGAACTAATATCAAAAAAATATTATTCGAAAGGAAAGAATAAGTATGACATATCGTTGCGGCTCAAATCCGGTGAAAAAAGGACATAGTACGGCGGCGATAACTTATTGGTCACTTCACTTATGTAAGTGATAATAAGTCAAATTTAATAAAATTATATTAAAACGGATAACAGTACCATTCCCTATAAGAAACATGGTGCTTAAAGGGGTTGTGACCATAAAAATATAAAAAATCATAAACAAGGGATGGAGACCAAGACTGAGTTTGTAAAAGTAGGGAAAAACCATTGTTGAAAAAAGGGGTGGACAAGCCACTACTAATAAATATAAATGAAGTAACGGGCTCATGAGAAATATCCTGATTCCTATTGGAAGAAGATAAAGAAGAAACGTCATATGTAGAAATAACAAAAAACAGGCAAAAAAGGCTTGAAAATATAAATATTATTAAACAAAAATATAACACAGAAGTGAAGGCAAATATAAGCATGTTGGAAGCTGTTAAAAAAAAGCTTGATATTAAAGAAATTAATATACCAATACCTCCAAGAGATGCAAGAAAAGTAATGGATATAGCTGGTCGAATTCAAAAATAACATTGTGAATTCCAATACAACCGCGGGTAGCAAACAGAGCTACAAACAGAAGCTATTGTGATAAGTAAAGCTCATCATATTTATTCTGAAAATTATAAAATCATATGCCGACCAACTAAGAATGACAAAAATCCAGATGAAGAGCACTACGTTTAGAGATACAAGAAACAAGAAAACGAGAGCTGTTACTAGTAACCAAAAAAGCAGAGGCAGAAAAAAAGAAAGTAAGAAAACAAATGGACAACTTTAATGCAAAAAGATCCCATAAACAAACTAGTTATTATCAGAGGTATATATATATGTATATATATATATATATATATATAAGCTCAGAAAGAAGCAAGAAAACAGCTGGAAAAACGAGATAATAAAGACAACACGATTGTATCCAAGGAAGCGGAACAAAAATATATAAACGGCTATAATTAGGACAAACCGCAAACAGAAGATCAACGAAGAACGTAGAAGACAACAATCCATATAATTGTTGACAACACGAAAATTACAAAAGAAAATGTATACATAATCCAAACAAGTATAGGCAAACGAAGGGAGGCGCTCAACCTACCGGTGAGAGGAAATATAGACAGTGATAGTGAGCAAACTGAATAAAAACAAATTAAACAGGAAGTGGATAAAACATAAGAATTCAGAAGCTATTTTAACAAAGAGAACACGATTGTATCCATAAGGAAGCGGTACAAAAATATACAAATGGCTACAATTAGGACGAACAAAGAGACAGCAGAAAAAATAATCAGAAATATCCATAAACCTTGGACCTTATTGTGCATTAAATGCGGAGGAGAATGGCACCAGATATAAAACTGCAAAATAGAGAATTCGGCATTGAATGTAAAGTAACAAGACACAAAACATGGCGAAGAAGATGCCCGACCGCAAACAGAAAAGAAATGAGAAAAACAAGGAAGAACGTAGAATACAAAAATCCAAATAATTGGAAACAACACGAGAATTACAAAAGAAAATGTATAACATAATCCAAACAAATATAGGCAAAGGACATCAGGCCCTAACCTACCGGTAAGAGAAAATATAGACATAGTGATAGTGAACAAACTGAATAAAAACAAATTAAACAGGAAGTGGATAAAAGATAAGAATTCAAACGCTATTTTAACAAGGTGTAAGTGTAAAATAAGCGAGGAAGATGGAGAGCCCCAAGAAGGAAATAGTGTGAGTCGATATAGGAGATATAATAATAATTTTATTCACCACAACTTACCCATATTGTAATATGTAATGAGTAATATTTCATATCATAATCTTAAAGCGGAAATTTGTCGTAAAATGGAAAGAATTCAGCTTGTCAAGCATTGCTATTCTACCATTCTTCCCATTACAAATACATTTAATTGTACAGTGCGTTTAAGTTTTATTAAATATAAGGTTAAATAATATTGAATATATACTATCATATATAGTCGTTATATTAGCCCAAACTACAAAATGGAATATTACCACGAGTAGAAGAAAAACTGTAACACAGCAGAAAACAAAAAAGCAAAAAAATATGATAGGAGCTAACAAAACCGCAAAGAGTGCCGGGAAAGAACAAATTCTTAAGGAGATGATAGCGTCGGTAAATACAATACGCAACAAAGGCGACAAATCAACATTTGTAAGAGGAAGATCCAAATCATACATTGACATAGACCATAAGATATAGCTTGAAAAATAATGAGTAGCAGAAGGCTGTACAGTGACAGATGAAGAACCGTTAAGTTTTCATAAGCACATACAATAAAATACAAACGGAAAAGGAATAAAAGAAGATGAAAGAGACAAAAGAGAGAAGATGGGACGTAAGAAGGATAGATAGAGAAAGGATAAAGAAAGTCATGGAAGTCGAAGTAGTAATAGAAAACGAGAACATAGAGAAAAGATGGGAAATGTACGCAATAACTAAAGATGGCAGCAGAAAAATCAATCCGCAGATACAGAGAAGAGGGAAAAGGAGGACCATGCTGATGGTGAAAACCAAAGATCAAGAAAAGCAGACAAAAATTAATTCAAACAGCCAGGATGGTTAAAAGTCAAAATATTAACACGCATCATTAATGGGTGTGAAAGCCATTCTAAATGTAACATCGCCTCAACTGCTTAAATCCAGGGTAGTTTTCAAAATGTGTAAACGACGAAAATTCAGAAACCAACCGCGAGAATTATAATATCTTACAGCACATTTTGGGCGACAAATAAAAGCAGAAGTTGCGTTTATAATTTTACATAAACGCCGATATCCAGAGCGCGTTTTTCAACGAGTGAAGGGTCAAGTGCGACATAATTTTTTCGATCGATAAATGTGTCCAACAATAATCTAATGTGTACTACTAGCATAAAGCTATAGATATATAATATTAGGCGACGGTATTATTTTCTCAAAGGATTTCTGATGTAAAATCACACTTATGCCAAAAATACATATACCAAAATGCTGGTGATTTGTAACCAACAATGATTTAATGACCAAACTTTGGGGCCCTCAATAAAATCGACATAATTTCGCTTTAGTATGACCAAGTTCATTTGATTAACACAGCAATGCGCTGAAATGGTACAGGGCGTCCGTGGTTGTATTATTTAATTTCCTATAAAATGTATAAAAGTCCGCTTTTAGCTTTGACAATTATGTACAAATCGCTTGTACCGTTATAATTCCGGCATATTTATTATATTTTCGCTCGTTTATAACTTCAAAGCGATAAGCATTTTATATTTGTTCACCCCGCCAAGTCTATCCATATGGGTGCACAGTTTTTCTTATGTATAAACACAAGTATAAGGATATTTAGCTTTTGCTGCACACAGTGAAAACTTTTGCACTGCAGTGTGAGTCCGAAAAAGCGAAATAATAAAACGTAAATCAATAGAGGCAGTGACGAATGGAAATGTGCTAGACTGGGAACGCAGCTTCCCAGGCTGGCCGTGCATAAATAAAAATATGAGACTGACGTTGACATTTAATTTTCAGTGTAATTATATTATAATCAATTTAAAGATTTTACTTTTACTGTGTGTGTTGCACGCACACTCAATTTTTTCTTTATTAAATATTTTATATTACGTTATTATTTATTTTATATTGAATTGAATAATGCATAATAGGGAATCCCATAAATTAAATTAAAAATACACATATATTGAATCATAACAAATAATAAAAGTTTTGTTTATTTACTAAAATGTAAAAATGCATTTAGCGTTTCTTTAAATTAAAAATGTAACATAAAAAATTGTGGTCCTATTTAACGTCCGTACATAGCGCCTAAAGTTGGTGAAAGTCACATATAACGTAATAAAGAAAATGGCATGTATAAGATACAATATAAACTTATTTTTAATTACATCTTGATACATTTTTTCTTAACATTTCAAAAATATATATATATCAACATTTATTTGCAAGTTAATCGTTTATTTACAGTCATTTATTTTATAAAAAATAATAAAAGGAAGCGACGTCTATGTAAACAAAAAATTTAGAAATTGTAATATACGTAGAAACTTATTCACAACGATTGTCTTTCCCATTTTAATCGACATAATAGAAGATAATTAGTAAGTAATAACATATTGTGTAACATTCTAAATTAGTTTAAACTTGCGTTCTCGGTAACCCAAGGACGCAATATACCGGCAATTCTAATTCCCAGAATACAATTCTTACTATTAATTTATTATTATTTACATTTTATTGTTCGGTTTCTTCATTGAAGTGTATAAAACATGCAATTAATTAAAACTGAATTATTTTAAACAATATAGTATATTCATTTTAAGTATCATCAATCATATTATTTGAATGGCATGTTGGTGTATTTAAATATAATTTTCGAACCGTATATAATAATATTCTTATTTTAGTTCATGGAAATTTGTAAATAGATATCGTTTATAAGATTATTTATTGCTCAAGTGGATGTGCACTATTTATTTTAAAATCGCTAACTTTTTTAATTAATAAAATTTAGTTACATAATTTCTTAGAAAGAATATATTTGTTTTTATGTAATATTTAAATAATAATTATCATCCTGTAAAGCAAATAATTATAATCTTAACATTTGATTGAAGTCATTATTCGTTTTTCAAGGTAACTTGTTTTGTACATTTAAGCTAATTATAATACGTTAATATTTCTATCAAATAACAATAAAATCAAATAGCAAAATACAACGGCAAGATACTTCTACCTATTACATTGTTATGGATTTTCTTTGTAGTTAACTAAACATGAAAGCCCCAGAACATAATGTTTTAACACTTGACTGTTGACCCAGTAACTTAGTGGACTTACTGGAGTAATAAATATAACCCAGAAACTAATTACCCTAAAAACGATTTTGATTTGCTTGTTCATAAATTTACGTTGCACCATATTAGATTGTTTGTTGACAAAACAAACAAAATGTTAAATGTGGGAAACTCTCAAGAGCGAGTGTCCACTCTCGGAGTCCGCGAGAGTTGCAAAAAAAACTATTTAGTAGACAGTACCCTCAAGCCGTGAGAATTAAATACCGTTAACGATAATCGTTTCAATTTATAGTGGTAGGATTTTCCAAAATATCATAAAAATTAGTAAAATTTTTCAAACTTCCGTAAAATAATTAAGGAATTTGATTTGTTACTAAAATAGTAATGTTGCAAAATTTTAAAACTACTGGCAAAATATTGTTAGGTATAATAAACTTTAGCAACTAAATATTATAGTAAAAATAAAATTTTCAAAACGCCTAGATTTTGCAAAAAATTTGCGAAATGTCGGGAAATTCAAAAAAAAATAATTGAAAGTGCAAAAATGTTCATTAAATATTGCTTAAATTCTGCAGAATGTTTAAAAACGTCGAAAAATATTCATTTTAAGGAAATGTTTAATGATCGAAAAATTTTGCAAATGATAATAAAATGTTGAAAATTGTTGGATGATTACAAAATGTCGAAAAAGATATCCTGAAATATATTTTTATGTTGTAAATGCATATACATTGTATCCATATATTCGCCTCAAGTAAGCCCACGCAAAACTTAGTTACACATACCGGTCACTATACAGGGTGATCTATATCAAACAAAGCAGATAAATTGTTATTTGGTTCAAATATATTATAGTAAAAAGTCAGATATTATGAACGTCTGTCATATTTAATTTAGTTACCAAATTACAGTTGATCTAAGTTATATTTAAATTCAAAAATAAAAAATATAATTGTAAATTGGTGTAATAATTGAAGGTGGAAAAACCTCATTTAAAAAACAATACTTGTTTCAAAAATTACCAGAACTAAAATTTTTTTATTATTTTATGGTAAAAACTCATATTGACTGGGCATTTCAGAACATATATTGATAATTTTTAAATAGATTTCTAGATCAAATGCCAATATTTTTAATTAAAGGTATGAGCTAAAACTACTGAATTATATATAATTGAAATGATATTATAAGCAGCGCTGGCAAAAAAAAATAACGACCTTCAATGTTAGATGGAGATGCCTGTGTAAGATGCAAAAACCTTGACGTTATGACACAGTGTGCCAAACACGCTGGACGGCCGATGTTGAATGTTTGCAAAGTAACGGTCGGCACTTGGATGGGTGACCCCTTAGCCACCTCTACCGATACCATTTGCCGTTACCAAACAATTAATGGCTCTCTAGATATCGGAAGAAAATCTGTAGAGCAGTATTATTAATTTTACACACACATACTAAAAATGCTACGTGTGCCGGGTGCGGCACTTTTGATTTAATAGGTAACATTAAAGGGACAGCATCGTGCACAGCCCGCTCTTTCTTAACACGCCAGACCGTATGTAGAGCGTGTTCCAGCTCTATATAATAATTCAATGACAGAAACAAGTTTTTCTTTCTTCAAATAATTTGTTTTCTCAAAATACGGTTTTGAAAGTGAGCGACGCGAAAAACAAAGAAAGATCGTAATTTTAAATAAATCGATAAATATAAAAACAGTACAAGTCCATACGCAATGAATCACATCTTGTTTAAGACCCGATTATTTTTAATGTGGTAGAACTATATTTTAGAGCAAACGTGAGCAAACTGCAGCCAGCGGGCCGGCTGCGACCCTTACATTTTATGTGGCCAGCGAGCGACAAATAAATTTGGAGCATTCATTCACAACACAACTAAAAACAACGGTCATCAATAATAATTATCAAACTGGGCAACTCAAAAAAAGGTTATCAACAATAAAAATCAACAAAAAAATTGTTTATGGGCCCACTTCCCAATAACAATTTATTATGTGGTCCTTCAATTAAAAAATTTGCCTACCCCTGTTGTAGAGCTTTTAAGAGCAACGGAAATGTAAGTACTTTGGTTATCCCAAGTAAAAATGTATTTCGTTAGACTTGTACCGTTCTTAACCTTACGGATTCAATTATGTAAGTATATTGATATATAAAAGGTTAAAAAAACTTAATCTACACAATAGTGGTTTTAACCTTGCAACCAAAGATATATTCTCGATCACCATGTGGTGTACTTTAGATTAGATAACGCTTTTCCTAAATCTCAATTATTTTGTAACGATAAGATAATAATGGATTTAAACAAAACTGATTAGTTTATTAACACTTTATATGCAAAAGTTTTTGATAATGTAAGCTCCAATTTAGTCAAAACTAACTAGCTAAACTAAAATACATTTTTATGCAATTATGTTGTAGACATTTTTCGCTTTGATTTTGATATAAAATTGATCTTGATAGCACAGGATTACATTTCATTGCAGTTGTTAGGCAACGGACTTTTCGGTGCTTGCCCAAAAAAATTATTTCGGGGCATGTTCACAGTCAACAGAAACGTATTGAAAAAAAAACATGTATCAACGGACATTCTTTACCTTCTTACTGTGTAATGTTCAAGTGCTTACTACTTGTTGTTGGGTGGCTGCCGTACAGTGTCAGAAGTGTCACTTTTTTCACTTAATGTAATAATAAATAAACTTATTGAGTGCTTTTATTGTAGAATGTTTCTTTCGAGTTCTAGGGTAAAAAAGGCGGCTTACATATTTTCAAACCACTCATTTTTTGTAGGGCTCACAAGCATAGACTCAATCATAGACCTCACAATCACAATCAACAATTTTATTAAATAAATGCGATTTCAAAGTTACCAAAACTATTACTCAATTAAAATTGAGAAAATATTCTATATAAAATTTTAAATAGGAATTAAAAAAAACGTATAAAATAAAGTAATAATGTGGCATTTCTAAAACTTGCTGTCTAAATAACTTATAAATGAGGAATGAAACAAAAATGTTAAATACCTAATTTTTAAGTGTTAAATAAATTTATCTTCAAAATTATCGCTTTATCGGAAATTATTAATCATTAATATTTCTGCAACATTTTTAATATCTACTGATTTTTTCTAAATAAATTTCTAGAGCCAGAACTTAACCAAAAACCGTTCACCAGAAAACAGGCTGCCGGAATAAAAACCGAAACTGCTGTGCATATTAAATCAAGCCTAAGTTGTTCTAGAACCGAAGTAAAAACTGAAAAAGACGTTATTTTGTTATGAACAAAACCCGAAACTGATTTTTTTAAGTTTAAATCTAAACGAAAATCAAAACAAACAAAATATAATGGTTCCAGTCCTGCATTTTTCAGCATTTATCGATTTTCATAGACATTTTTTTTTTAATTTTGCAATATTTTATTATATTTCCAGATTTCATAAAACCTGTCGATAGGTAATTCACAACATTTCGTGATATTTTAGATTTTAGATTAATAGACTTACAGACATTTTGTAAAATATAAAGTTTTGCAATAATTCAAAATATTTAAAGATATTTCCTAATATTTCGTAAAAATCATTCATGTGCATTAAAATAATTGTTATAACTTTCGGCTTTTATGATTTGATTGTTCTATAACGTAAATTGAATTCAATTTTATTATATTTTTAGTGTATTTGAATTTATTGATAATTCGATAACTAAGTTCAATTTAATTTCTTGTTATTAGACCAGTAATAACAAACTGTTCAGCATAACCGTAATGAAAAAAGGTGTACCTAATGATTAATGTTTATTTATTGCTTAGTAATTGTTATCTTATTCTTTTATAAGCAATGAATCACGAATGAGTTTATAAATTTCAGAATATTATTTCTAAATATTCTTCTACGTGACCAAATCTTTTTTTTATATATTTTCCTATTATTTATTTGTTATTATTGTAAGGAAACTCATAAAACTTATTTCATTTCAATAAATTGAATTTGTTTCATTGAATAATATCGATTTAACATACTAATTCAACTTATTTCCTTGAATTTTGCAATTCTATAATCTTTATTTTTAAACGTTTGTAATATTGCGTCGCACTCGCTACCCAAAATTTGAAAAACATTGCAATAAATGATAAATACTATATTATTTTTGTCAATTAAATAAGATATTAATCATAAAATAAAGTATCATATTGGTGTGGCTCATAAAGCTAATATAACGTCGTAATAAGCTTAGAGTACAGCCCGAGAGTTCTATGTATGTTTTCCTAGGGTATTATTATTTACTAACGCCCGTGATACCTTCGACATTTTATCTCCTACCAAGACAATAATATTTAATAGAATTTCTTGTTTTATACAAAATTAAAAATCTGCAAATCCGGTTGCATTGTTACTAAGTTATCTATTCAAAACAAAAACGTTTATGAGTGAATTTCTGAGAAAATTATTAACGTAATAATTGAACATTTATGTTAGGAAATTTAGTTTGCAAGACGTTAATGCGTTCTAACTTACTATATGCTGTGTTTCCATGATAACAGCAGTCAATAAAATAATTACCGAGTTATATTAAAAATAATGTCACCCTTTTCCATTAGTAGTTCATTAATATTTCAGATATCTATGTCATTATAATAAATTAATGTAATGGTAGAACAGAATAATTATTTATATTACAATTACAATAAATGCTATATTTCGGATGAATGCGGGTGCCGGGCGAGTTGAAAACGAGTCCGGCTGTAGCATCCTAAGTACATTTTTGTCCAAATAGCATACATAATTTTTTATGCGTTTAAAAATTTGTATTAAACAAATTTGTAAAAAACAATTTATTTATGCGTATATTCCGTTTTATAGTTTAGTTTACTATTCACAACTTTAAATAAAGTACAAAACAATGGAAATACGATGTAAGAAAAATCAACAATTCGATTATAAATAAAAAAAGGTTGAAGAAACCTAAATATAGTAAAATAATGTAGATTATTTCCATCATAGATTATAAAACAATTAAATGTCATTAGATTTGAAATTTCAACCAATGAAATCAAAACTCGATTAAACTGCTTACTGCATGTAGCTGTGAATATTTTGTGTGATTAAATTGCCTGTAGCTTTTTACAGTAGTATAGCAACAATTCAACAATTGTTGTTGTATTGTGAAAAGCTAGAGAATGTTTAACCACTCTTAATAATCATTTATTCCTTATTTAATGTAAAAAAAAGTTTATGTCAAAGAAATATTATTATTTGGGAAATAATCTGGACCTATCGAGCTCTAAATTTTGATTCTCGGCAATTGAACGGATTACATGGCAATTGAATCGTGCAAATTTGATAATAAATAATACTTATCAAATTTGAACTCTTAGTTGTCATGCAACACGTTCTCAAATTAACAGACAAACTCGTAGGCCTAAAATCAGTCTCGGTGCTAGAGACACATGCAATGATTTTTGCTATAGAACACTCACGAAAATTCAATTATTAACAATTATTATTAATAAATATTACCGCTATTAATTATTTTATTAATTTATCATAATTGATAGTGGCATCTCTTATAACTAACGACCACCATGTCCCGAAATAAATTTTTCCTATGCTATCAAGATTTTACGTCTATAAATCAAACCGAAAAAATGTTTCTTATGATATAATCGCATAAAAAATATTTTAAAACGCTTCTAATAATATCAATGTAAAGTGATAACGTTTGAGAGCGTTTTGAATAAAAAATTGATAAATTGGTAATGCTAAACATATTAGAATAATATTACGAGCAACAAAACGCAATATTTGTTTTCGCTTTTTAATTATTAACCTTGTAAATGAGGAAAACGTTAATTTGTGTATTTGGTGATTGCACATGAGTAATTGTACAATTTCACATTAGTTGTTGAAATTTTAATTAAACAAACATACCTCTTCTTCTTTTTTCCTCAGATCCGATTGTACTTCTTCCATTTCTTCTTGTGCACCACCAGGAGACATGTTGATGCCTTCTTTCAGCATTTTTAAGCCAAATATGGCAAATAATGCCGTGCTGATATAAAACGTGTATGCTCTCGGTATCACATTTGCTAACCAACCAAACAATGCTGTAACAAAAAATCAATCTATTCAGATTTGAATTTTGATCAAAATTAGTTAGTTGGTTTTGGTATTTTTGGCAAATCAACATATACAAGGCGAGTCGGGAGGAATGTGCCAAACTCTAGAAGTGTATATTATATACGTGAAAATAATGTAAAAAAACTCAAATGTTGTCCGATTTTCATTTATCAAGTTATAGCATCAGTTAAAATAAACAAAAATTCGCATTTTGTAACACTTTAATCGTACAAACTAACAATTAAATGTAAAATAACTATTACAATACAATGACACATCAAAACAATATTCGCTAAAAGTATTCTTATTGTAAAAACCATAAGTAAACACTATATTTGCAAAATTTTAAATTTGAATAAATGTAAGGCATTTTCTAACACCTTAATCGTACAAGCTCAAAATTAAAAGTTAAATCACTATTAAAATACACTATCACATCAAAACAACAAAAACAAAGGCCTAGCTACTTTTATTTTAGATACAACCATGGCTTATCAGATAGACATTATGTTTGTTTGTTTTTGAGCTATAACTTAATAAAACATATAAAAATCGGATAACAACAATTAAGTTTTTTACATTATTTTCGCGTGTATAATGAACTCCTTTATAAAATTATTCAAACAAAAGATAATTAACTTAAAAAGGGTCATCCGATCCTACAAATTTTTCTTTACCCCCACCCCACAAGGGATGGAGAAGAGAAGAACTTAAAAATCTTAAAACGGAACCCCCATTTTTTATTGTAGATTTGCTCCTACGAAAAAAAAAATACATGACTTATTATTATATTGTATTTTTTTGCGTGATATACAGCGCTGTAATCGACAAAAACAAAATTAAAAAAGGTACGGTACGACTTGGTTACAGTGCCAACTATCACGCAACGAGAAAAGTCATAAATACAAAAGTTGCGTATTTCTTTTTTCGTAGAATCAGAATCCGCAATAAAAAATGGAGATTGTTTAGGATTTCAAAATTCCACCCCAAGTCTGGGAGTATTTTTTATCTTAATATGTCCCCATTTTTATTGCAAATTCTGTTTGTACGAGAAAAATACATAACTTTTCTATATTACACTCATTGTGTAATAGTTGGTACTGTAACAAACGCGTACCGTACCGTTTTCTATTTTTGTTTTTTCCATTACAGCGATTTCTATCACGCTAAAAGAAAAGTGTTACATAGAAAAGTCGTATTTTTTTCGTAGAATAAAAATCTGCAATAAAAACTGAGAATTCCTATTTAAGATTGCAACGTTTCCTCCTTCCCCTGGTAACTAGT
>JARJEC010041482.1:0-20152 GCA_030264575.1 Tachinus sp. AB-2021 | reverse complement strand
GTTATAAAAATAATTACAAATTGATTAAAAAAGAACCAAATCGACTAGTTTTTTCATAGATGGTACAAATAAAAATAATAATGAAGTCAAAGTGAGTGGTTGTCTGCCCTTCTTGTAAACGATAATAAAAATAATTGTAATTTTGAAATGTTTTATATATGAAACATTTGCAACATATAATGCAATAAGTTTCAATAAATATATTTCTATAAGCATTTTGAGCAGTAAAATTGCTGCAACATTATTTCTCATTGTAATTTGAATAAAAATTTTAAAACCAAAATTTAATTAACATAACTGTCAAATATTTAATTGTCAAAATATTACGAACGTTTATATGCGTAAAATTTTACTTTTACTTTCTGTGTACAATTCTAAATTATACGTACCTAGAAAACATAAACGCATTTAAAATCGGTAGATTTTTCGGGAGTTTAAAAATCCCAATCATTGTTGACACCCCAATTTATGTATTACCTTGCTAGTGTTTTATATTTTAATATGAAGTTAGTGTATCAAGGATGGCAACATTTTAAAACATTTATCAACCAATTGAAAATTATGATTTTAAATTATTTCAAATATTTTTGTTAATTTTGCTATTATGTCAATTGTAGTATAAGTATAAAACAAAATTTTTTAAGCTATTATTAAAAAATAACAAGAAAACAATGTATAAAATGATCGAATAAGAGCGATAACATTTTTAAATATTCAAGAGTGTGAGAAATTATACTGTGTAACTAGTAACTGTGAGAAATGTTTGCAAAATGTGCAAAACATCATTTATTCGAAAAAGTTGGATGCGTGTTGACGCACAAGTGGTTCAGCTGTGGTTCAGTGTCTTAACTGCTAATTTAGAGTCTTCAAAGTATTCGGATGGGTAGACAATAATATTCTTAATAGGTTGATTTGCCAAAAACCTAAATGAGCATAATCTAACTAATTACTCGGAGGATCGACTTTTTCGGATTAAGGAAAAGTTACATTGAGTATATTTTCAATCGCATATGAAGTACGGTATTGAATATAGAGTGCACAACCCAACCGAATTTCCAGCATATGTGGTTAAACTCGGGCCTATGTGAATGGTTTGGAAATATAACTAAGATAGTTTCAACTTATTATTGATTTAAATATTATAAGATAAAACATGTGTATGTATGAACACATATCTACTAATTTTACTTTAATTTTGTTTTGTTGACATGAATGCACACAAACATTATTATTATTATTTTACATTACTTCGAAATCTGCATCCAGGATGAGAGATTACCACTTCACGTTTTTCTTAATGATAATATATTCTATCTTTAAAAATAAGAAGATATTTGTCTATATTCCTAGAAAAATTTACTGGCTTTTTTATTATTGTAACCAATTGAAGCAAATTTTACATTTCTTTTTTAATTTATAAAAGTCAATGGCAATACAAATTATATAAATATGTACCATTATTATTATTAATATTCATTACCAATAAAGTATTTGTAATATACTCTATTGAGTATAATAACCTAACCTAACCTAAATAATAAATAAGTGATTTAAATTCAATAAATATAAAAAATATTTAAAAATTACTAGATGTCTGTATTTATAAAAAGAAATAATTCCTGGAGCTTTAAAATATTAGAATGGCGACACAGAAGAAGTTTGAAATTACAGACATTGCCGTAATCTATTATTGGTAAAATTTTCTAAATTCTTTGCCAAATAGAATAACCAACTTTATGTAAAAGAACAAGTATTTCAATACGAATACAGAAAAAAGTACATTAATTGAAATGGCAATTACAGCATTAATATCAGAAATCACAATGCGTACAATAAAAAATCTATTTAAAAGCCAATTTTATCAAATAAGCAAGCACAGAATTTTATTAAAAAACAACTACAACTTTAGCCTAAAACATGTAAATTGTTACAAAGCTATATTATACACAGGAAAAGTTGTACGAATTTCAATTAAAAAAATTCAATTTTTTTAACGTAGAGTTCTGCATTGATACCAATCCAATTTTAATTAATAACAACACCTCTAAAGGGACGTTAATTGAAGATTTGTAAATTTATGGCGATGACGCAGTAATTACCAAAATTATAAAAGTAATGAACATACAAATGAAACAACGTTTGTTAAGAGAGAATGGTTTTTGCCTAATTCGTTGAGCCCAAATAATAATAAAATCAACTATATTGGTTTTAAATGGTATTAAAAAATAACTAGTTCATGGGTAACATTTTTAGAGTATACTCTAGATAGATGAAAAGCTAATAAATGATCAAATATTATGTGTTAAAATATGCAAACGTCAGAAGAAAAGACTTTTGTTTTTAGTATTTTTTAAACTATTTATGGCTTACCAGAGTTACTTTGAGAGATTATTTTAGTAAGAGACAATTACAATTTTAGCTCATTAAAAGCCGCGATTTTTATTAAATAAAATCCATAACTTGTAATCGGATCGAAATTTTTTTTTAGAATATGCTTTGTACAAGTTAAACTATTGAGGTTAACATATTGTTATACTCTAATATGCTTTTTGTATTTAATTATATTCAAAACAGTTTCAGCTTTTCAGTAACCGTCAGTGATCTATTGAATGTTGGTGTTTGTGCGTAAGCAACTTTGTGTAGGATTAACACAAATTAAAAAAATAAACAGTTTTCCGAGTTAAAGGTATCTGTTGAGCAGTCTATTTTCAATACGACACTCGTCTCGTAGTTTCAAAAGTGTGTGTATTTGGGTTTTGAGAGTTCTTAAATCTAAAATGTTTTTTCATAGAATCTAATAGCATATACGAGGGAAGTTTTGTATGTTAGCTAAGTAGCTATGAAAAAAGAAGTTCGGGACAGACAGATAATTTTAACGTAAGACCCATTAACAGAATTACACTTATTCGAACTATTTACTAATAACGCTATGCCTTCGGTAAAATACGACACAACAGCGTTTTCGGAGTCGCCATTGAATAAAAATATACGCTTTCTGAAGTGTTTTTTAATTTTGTAAAATGATAATAGTTACATGGGACGTGGTTGTGACTACTGTATGGTAGATGTTGTATTTCCTAAGAACCACATCTATCGATTACTTCTAGAACAATTTGCGCTTTGTGCACCCTGCAGTTGACGTGCAGAAGTACAGTTTTCTGTGCATATATGTTTTGCGTATATCAAATTTAATAAATGCAAAATATGGGTATAAAATATATTGAACTAAAAATGTCGTATTTGCCTTTTTGCTATTTTGCGTTATAGGGGCCCTTAAAACCTACATACTTAAAATAAAAATTATTATTTACTTTTTATTAATTCTTCAAGTTAGCCATATAAAAAGTATTTAAAATAGGCTGATCGACAAAGTAGAGATAAATTTTCTTTAAAAAAAATACGGTATTTTAATATTTTACGAAGATAATTTGATCAAATGCGTGTATTGGAATATTTTTTTGCAAAAATTTCGGTTGTTATCCCCAAAATGTAATTTGTTGAAGCTAAAAAATGGCTTTAAAACTAAATAATTATATAACATTTTTTCGGATCAGTCTCCCACTAAAATTATCTTGCACAGTAACTTCTGATAAGTTATAGAATGCCAAAGAATATTAAAACAAGATTCTTATCCCCTGCTGATCATAACTCCGTTTCAATGGAATTTCATGATTTATTACCATGTGTAATTTTAATTTCATAGAGATAATCCGGAAATGGAAACCAATAAAATAATCAAATTATCAGTTAGTACCTAAAATATAATAATTCACACAGAACTTACAATGGCGATGTTTCATCGGATTGATATTTTATAATTGTTATTTATTTGAAATATTTCCTCTTTTCTATGTTCAAACTTGTATTAACAATGTTGTTGTTTAGCGCAAGAGGTTTTTATTATAGAAAATAGGAAGCTTGCGAAAGTAAAGAAATATTTTTTTTTATAAATTAGGTTAAGATAGTTATGTGACGAATCAATGCAGCGTAAATATACTTAATATTACTGTGTTTTCCATTTTGAAAGCTTTTGATAATTTCTATGATTTATTGTTGTGATGGAGCATGTCTGTGCTGCTGCAGTGAAAGCAATAAATATATAATTATCAACTATCCTATTGTCGCGGAATGCATTCTGTATATAATAACCAATCAGTACATTATTAGTGTCTCCATCTTCAGTAATTTTATTAATGAATCAAATGTATAAATTAAAGAAATAGAATCGTGAGTAATCTTCACTTTATAATTATTATGTATTATTAAAAACAATAGAAATCAATTTTATTACCGTATTTGAAGCCAAATAAAAATCTTTATGACTCGCTCCAGTTAGAACAATTGTGTGCAACAGTTAACCATCGAATGCTTCACAATAAAATTATTGGCATTGTAATTATCTATTAGGTACTATAAATTCACAGTTGTGATATTTATTCGTAATTATAATATCTCAATCTATTTATTGTTATTTATAACATACGATTGGTCAAATAAAATATAATTTTCCTCCGACTGACTCCAAAGTATAAACTTTACAAATAAAATATGTATATCATTATCTCTAATCTAATGAAAGTTGTGTATGCAATTGATGAGTAATGAGTAATGAGTATATACTTTATCATAAAAAACTGTACATAATATATGATATAATACATGTCATATGATAATTGTCATGCGTCGGTGCTGTTATAGACCGGGAACTATAATTTTTTTGCTCGAGTATTTCAAATACTATGAATTCTCCTATAAGTGGATACAAATTGTACGGATGATTGTGTACTTTTATTGGTGGTGTCTTATTAAAAAAAAGTTTATCAAACAAATTATATTTTAACTAAATGTTTTCTTTTTATTTCTGATTTTTTTAATATTTTTTTTTGTTAAACAAAAAGATTTAAATTAAAAAATATGTTTTTTAACAATAAAACAAACAAAGATTTTAGAAAATTCCAAAATATTAATTTTTTTTTAAATTCGAATATTTTATTTATTTATTTTAATTTTATTGTGCAAAAATAAATAAATATACTTGAATCAGTCAAAAAATGTATTTTTCTCGAAACAACTAAAAAAGTGAAAAATTGAAAATTATTTAAAAACAGAATTTAAAAGAAAACATTTTTAGTATTTTCTCTTCTATTTTTTGTTGTTGCACCCATGAAAAACATTTTCTGTTCGAAAATATAACATTTAAAAGTAAAAAATGTTTTTCAATTATTTTCCTAATATGTTTTTTATATAATTTTTATCATTTTTTGTTGGAAGTTGAAAAAATAAATTCGCATTCAAGTATATGCCAAAAAATTTTGTTAAAATAATTTTCGATTTGAAACAACTAAAAAAGTATAAAAATTATTCGAATAATCTAGTCTAAATTGAAAAAGAAACAGGTTTTTTAATTTGACTTTCTATTTTTTTGTTTATTTTAATTTTTTAATTTTTTATTTGTTGATTTTTTGGTTTGGTAGAAGTCCTGGAGTATATCGAAAACTACGCGTTTTTGTGAAAAAATAGTAGTAGATTTTTAAAAATATTATTCACCTTGAGTGAAAGGGTGAAGTGTTAAAATCAACATTTTTTTAATGGAAGGCCCCATTTTTATCACAAGATGACAATAATACGTTTTACAAATATTAAAGAATTGCCTATTTTGTTTTAAAGAATTGTCTGAGTCATAACCTTTAAAATTTAAAAACGCATAAGTGAGACGAACGTAATTTTTTATTTCCTTGTTTGACGATCTATACTTTTTTTGTGTTTAAATTATCAAATTAAGTCAAAATAACAAAGAAAAATATATGGTTCTATTTAAAAATTGTAAGATGGCGTCGAATTCGGGAATAGAATAACAAAGACTACCCGATATATTTAGTAAAAAGGAAAAAATCTAGTTTTAATTTTTAATTTTAAAATATTTACATTTAATTGTTTTTATATAATATAAAAATTGTTCATTATGTTAATATTTAATATTGATTTCAGAATGTTTGCATCTCCCTATTAGAGGGTCCGTTTAATAGAGAATAATGTACATACGTTCATGTATTTTTGACGGTGCAAGTAAAATTGTATAAGTTGTCCGCTATTCACTGTATAAGCAAATGTAATAATACGTAAAATGTATAAATTAAGTTTTCATACCTTTAAATTTAAATTTCACATTATTATTTACTCATTTTAGATTTTTAAAATATTTAATTTCAAAATATTAGATAATAATATTAATAATAATTGATTGAGTGCTATAAAATTACATATTCTTACACAAGTTAGCTTAGCTTCTATAAAAACAGGACATATTCTACAAAAATTCAAGCTTTTGCTATATGGGCATATTAAATGGTAAGGTTAAAATGTCGAAATCGTAAGCTATTTATCGTATGGCATTAAAAATATAACAAAACAATTTTATTAAACAAAACTTGAGGCCACGAACATGGTTCTTTGAAGCAAAAATTGTCATTATAAAGATACCAAAATAAATATAAAACATTAATTAAATTATAGCCGGTAATTTATGAAAGTTTTCTTATAATTTTTTTTTTATTACGTTTTTAAAATAAATAATCACGCATGGTTTCTTATATATTAGTATATATTTTATTATTGTATTATAGGACCGCAACATAAATCGAGAATTTACCCAGAAAATAACAGAGCGGTTAACAAACTTAACAAAAGAAACCCCACAAGAAAAGTCAATGACACCAAACAAGCAGGGTCATTTAAATTGTCTGCCACCGCCGCCACCTCCCCCGCCAGTACGTATCAAATTTAATTATACACATCGACTAATTAATTATCCATACCTTTATATTTTAGCTGCCAATTGGTGAAACCTCAGAAACTCTTAAATCCGATGAAATTAAACATGGGGCCGGAAACAGATCAAAACAAAAAGCACCTCCACCTCCTGTGCCTATAAAAACATCCATATTATCTTTCCATCAACCGCCCCCCTGTCCCACGCCAGATTATGACACAATGAGCATTACATCCAATTCAACCCTTCCCAGAAACGGGCTTATGAAGCCAGATGTTCGATCTAGTCAAATTGTAAATGATGCTGTTGAAATGGAATCATTAGATTCATACCATATCAACAATCCGACAAATAATAATCCAAAACCACCAAATACATATTTCCATAAGTCTGCACAAAACTGCTCAATTTCTAGTGCAACTATGAAGAAAGCAAGACCGGTTAGTGTAACAATAGGAGAATATCCATCCGGTAGCAACAGAAAGATGCCTGGAAAATTTAATTTTCTTCAAAAAGTTAGTGATGAGACTGATCGTGGAAACGAAAAATCCTCCAGCAGTCAATTTTCTTCAGAATTAGCTCACACTTTAAATAGATCAAATTTGAGAAGAAGGACTGAATCACTGGTAAGACATAATTAAAATTTTATTTTAGTTTATTAACCAATTATTATAATACTCCGCAAACAAACCTATTTTCAGAGAGGTTTCTCAATAATTGCATTTTTTGCTATGTGACTCGTTTTCTGAGCAGACTGATGTGATAAAGCTGAACTGTAGATTTGTTACTTAATATACTATTATGGTCACTATCAATAAAAATTAATTAATTGAAAAGAAACGACCAACAAAGAAATTTTACAGATACGCAAGCCAATAGTGACACTTATTTGCATCTTGCAAGTGTGTTACCGGTAAAGATACACCATTAAAGTTTCACCTTTATGCGTTTTATTTTTCCGTTGTTTTTTTGTACTCATATCTTGCTATAAAAGTTTAACTTCTTTTTATCTATTTTTAATAATATATTTAAAAAAATGTGAGTGCGCATGGAACACACACCAGATGTAAAAATTTGATTACATTTATTAACAATTTTTTTTATTAAATTAATTAAATCTACTAATCATTCACATTTTAAATTAAAAGGTATCAAATTGAGAAAAAGTGAGTGTAGTTGGACCACATCTGACATCAAATGGATCAAAACTGAATTTTTAATGACATTTAATTTAATTTTATTAATTATTTTTAATAATTTATTTTGCGTTTATTTATATAAACTCAATCGGTTTGTTATACCAACATTTAAAAATATCAATTGAAAAAAGCATACACCTGCGTACGATGAATGATTTATAAAGACAGAGTGAATGGTTGTCTGCCCTTCTTGTAAACTAAATAAAGCTAGACTAACTGTTTAGAAACTTTAGAACAACCAATATAATTTACAGTCAACCAGTATCACACTCCCTATCCTGCATACTGAACCAATCAATGATCAAGTAAAAAGATTATAATTAATTATCCAAATCCGCACCATTACAAGCGGCAACAATAAAATGTATGCAATTGTTTCACTCTTAATAAGAGATCATCAGAGCACCTTAGTGATTTATGCATCGCAGAAAAATGAAATGAACCGAATAATTAATTAACGTGTTTAGTGCCACCGGAAGTAATAATGAAGTCAAAGTGAGTAGTTGTGTATCTTGTAAAAGTCAACGATAACGATTTATGCCACGCGTCATCAGTTAACTCTCATTCACATTTGCTCACTGCCTATATCTAGACGCAATCCCTCATAATGTTGCATTTTAGCATTGCCTTTTCGAACACACACTTCAAAAGTTTTTGACCACAAAACAGTTTCATAAGTCACTTATTTCGCAGGAGTCGACATTTTTTAAAAAGTCCCATGTATTATTTTTTAAACTATTTTTATGTTACTTATGTTACTCATATTTAATGCACACTGAATAAAAATAAGGTAGATTGGCCACCTAACCTGTAGTAATTGTAGTACAGATTAACCAGGTAATTTTCAATCATTCAAATATATGTCAATATTTAACAGAAGATCAAAAACTCTTGTAATAGAAAACAAGGAAATTCTTAAATTGAAATTAACACATTTTTAACATGTCCTTTTTAGTAACGAGGAAAATTCACTTCTAGAATACCAGGAGATTTGTATTGAGGGTGTATTTTCTTAAATGTGCTGGTTATAGCACAATATGTACTCCTTCTCTACAGGGATAGTAACAATGATTAAGGATTTTTAAATTCGCGCCAAAAAAAATCTATTATTATTATTATTATAAAATTTATAATGTTTATGTTTTTCAGGTGTGTGAAATTCAGTGCTGCACACTAAAAATAACTAGATTATTGTTTTCATCAAATAGACGTTTGTAATTATTTGACAAATGAATTCATGACGTAAATGTTTATAGGTTATATGGGTTATATTCATTAAACATTTTCTTTTTGAATAATTAAACAATTTCAATATGTTTACACAAGCCGAAGATGCATATCATTGGCACTAATTTATTTGTTATAAAATTTAGTGTGCAATAAATTGTGATTGTATTTTAATAATATATATATCCCGCTATTAATTTATGAAAAGCCCCATCTAGTGGATTTTACCATGTACTTTAATGACAGTTGGCTTTCTATGCGAACGTGCGATATCCACCCGCATATAGGTTAGTTTTCTTCTGCTGGCAAATATTACAGCTCTGATTTTTGTGGAAAGTTTGATGCCTAAGTCCTCTAACAACAAACCTACTCTTGCTATCGCGTGTTGGGCTTAGGTTTACAGTATGGCTTTCTTTCTTCCTGTTACAACTATTACTGGGTAGTTCGCGAATGCTACGACATGCTGTGACTCTGTATCCTATGTTTAGTCTTAGTATAGTATTATAGAATATATTCCACAGTATGGATTAACGCAGGGAGGCATGTACTAGCTAACACCACATAATATTTTTACTCGATCTGGCTTTTGTATGTAATGTTTGTGAGGTATGTAATGTTTTGTGAGGTAAAAATGGATTATTTTTAGTGCATCCATTTGATTTGTTATTTGTTGGGTTTTACCCAACTGGCCATCGACCTCAATGCCTTCAACCGTGTTCATGTAGGTATGTGTGTGTGTGTTGAGTTAAAGCTTGTTACTTCCAAATGGCGACAGGTACCGGTAGGCCTATGCGGTGACTCGTCTAAATGCTGATGACCCCCCCCCCCCAGGAGGCTGTATCAATTATTTTTGGCCACAGCTGCAAATTCGTGACCAGTATAGTTTTTTAAATTTGTTGCAGGCTAACAAGCTTCTTTTAAGGACGTCTATTGTGGATCTTCGTTGTCCAAAACCGAATTGATTGTTGTTTATCACTTCTTTTACCATTAGTTTTTATTTCGGGCGGTTTTTAGAAAGTTTTTCAGTATTTTACCTATAACATCTAGTTTAAATACATCGGTCAGTATGTGATTGATTTTTTATGTTTTTTGATAATTACCAGATTTTTTGGGGATTTCTACATTGAGCAAGCCTAAGTTTATAACGTTTACTAAGTACACTAACCACACAAGATTATCATTTTTACGGTTTCGACCTCTTGTCGTTCTAAATGTCGCTATTTTTGTATTTTTTGATTTATTTTGGTAATAGCTTATTATTTGTTCGTCGATATGTTAATAGGAAAAAGTTATCTGTGGTTTTAACCTATTTAACGATTTACGATTATTGTAAAATGTAAAATCGTAAATTACCTGAGCTTTTTTGATACGTCGTTTTTTCCCCCATACATCAAGATCGTCTCATATTTTTGAGCATGCTATGTTTTTTATCTTTTTTGCCACAATAACGTACATCACTAAGCCACTGAATGTTTGTTTTTTATTATTGGAATACATAAAATTACCCGCGAATCCTATCTGAGGTCGTCGTCTTTTTGTCTCGAGATTGTGTTTTTAGTTTCGACTTGTTGATGTTTCAATATTATTTGTAGCTGTCTTTTTAATGCTTTCATATGTCGTTGTTTTCTTTAGTCTCACCCTTATTCATTTGGGTTTAATGCACATTTTTCTTTATTTTGCAATTTCAAAGGTCCACAATTATACAGGTTTGTGACTATGTTTGGGCTGTTCTCATTGAGATGGAAATTGGTTGTATTTATTGTATTATTTTTTACATAATTCTTTTTGGACAGTTGTCAGTATCTTGATGTTGCTCTGCAAACATGTTTTCGCAGTAGCCACATAGTTTATGTTTCCTTATTCTTGATGATTTTTGGTAGGTATTTTTCCGCTGGTTTATTGTTGCCTTTTTTATTTCTATGTAAACCATGATGATGACATCTCATATTTTCCAACTGTTTCTCGGTTTGCCATTAATTTAGCTCTTTGCTGAGGTTAATCGTTGACATGCTAATATCATTAATAGAATTTCCATTGCCATTTACATAGGTGGGTCTTAACCTTTTGTTCCAATTAATAAGGTTGGCCTAAATTCGGTTTTTCCCAATTTTTCACAGAAAGTTTGTCGCTTTGTATCCGAAGAGATCCACCTATGATTATTTCTTTTTGTCTGGGTTTTATATTATTTCAAATTCATGTTGTAGCCTTTTTAAAAAGTAGCAGCAATAAACTGTTAAAGCGATTTATCATTACTGCTATAGGTTTTTTCTTACTCTTATAAAGCAACACCATCAGTGTTATAGAAATTTTTCCACGTTCTTTTTTACTTTTCGTATACCTCAAAATTTCAAAACCGAAGGTTTTTGTAAATAATTTTTCTACTCTCGGGGTTATCCAACTTATTTATTCTTTACAATCCATTAATATATTTAATGTGTAACAGAAACAAACTAAAACATAATTTCAAAAAAACATACAAAATCAGTTTCCAATTATCTTAGAAAATACATCATCAAAATCTCCTCTATACTAATTTCAATCCACACATACCTGGCGGGCTGATCACCGCTTAGAATTAAATCCCCTGTATTGGCCTCGATGCCATAATTATGCCGCTCGTTCACGGTACTGAACAGGGTACGAGAACTCTTTTGTTTTTTGCCGATTCCACAAGATTACTTTGCGCCCATGCCAGGCAGAGGCGCTACTGGCGGTTTTGATCAGCTAGTGCTGAGGACTGGGACGGTGGTCGCCATGGCAGACAACTGATAGTTAGTGTTTATTGATGTTTGTTGATGTTTATATTCGATTACATAATTTTGTTTTTGTTTCGTTTGCATCTAAGTTGTTCATGCATTGATTTATCAACTTTATTTGTGAATTTTGACCAATTTTAATTTATGTTAACGCTGTATTCTTTGTGTTTGTAGACTATCCTTAGTATTTATATTATAGACATTTTAGTGACTGTTAAGTTTCGTTATCATAATTTTATTTGTTACATATTTTATTAGGTTGGTAGTATAAATTATGAAAATAAAGTTCGTAAAAAATATATTTTATAAATTTATTTCCAAATATTTTAATTTATAGATATATTAATTTTTGTATTTCTACAGTTTAGAGATAAAAAAGGGTTATATGTAATCGGTTTATTATTTTATTTTTGTTAAATAAAATAAACAATTACATACAATTGTTTTGTAAAATAATTTTCAAATTTCCCTCTTTATATTAGTTTGCTTCCATCTATATTAGATGGCGCAAAACATGGATTCAGAAATCGTGTGAAGTTGCCGTTCTATATATTGAACGTTCTGTAGCACTGAATAACGGTCGTGAAAACCACGCGCTCATTTCACCCTCACCCAGATCAATCTCGAGCCTACACAAAGCGGATAGATGCGTGCGAGACCGCGTGAATTACGTGAACACTTACTTAGCCGCGATAATTTCAGTATATGAGTAATTTTCTTCGAAAAATCGCAATTAAATTTATATTCAATGCAAAACCGGACAATAAACCCATTACTTAGAATTAATTTTAATTTCGAAATTCATTCAATTCAGTCGAGGATACACGTTTGGTATTTATTTTAAAATATATGTTAAATTTCTACAAATATTAATTGAATTTATTGATGACATATATTATGTTGGCAACCATTTGTTTACACTCATATTTGTCACATAAATTAAGTTTAAAAAATTGCAAAATCGTGCGAGGGGTGGAAGGAAAAATTTTAGTACGTCATGCGTCCTCTAGTTTTATTAAGTTAGCCTAAATTTATATTTTTATTAAAAATTGTGCATAACTAACGTACAATTTTTCTTTTGTTTTTCTATCTTACCTAATTTTTTGGCATCTTTTAGTGCCTGCTTGAACTGGAGACACGTTTTGCTTCACGATCCCAACATATCTAAGCCTGCTCGATCATATTCACAGTGCGCGCTTCTTCCGCCCAAGCAGGGCTGCCATGTTGCCAATGATTCCGTCTTGCAGAAAATATTCAATAACTAAGCAAGCCATCACTTTGACCCAATAAATTTGTTATTACAAAAATAGATATTTTTAAATTTTACTCGATACATCGATGTTTTTGAAAACCTATTTTTGTTTAAAACATTTATTAAACCAAACGCGCCGCAATTTTTCAAAACTCTGTAGAAATGTATTTTCCTTTTTCTCAAAATCCTGCCAATAAATTATATTCTACAAAAATCCGACCATTGCAAAAAATATATACGTTTTACAATAAAAAAGAAGAAAAAAAATTAATTCACTTGCTTTTATTTGGAACTGGAACTGAACCGAAAACCGATTTTCAGAAAAACCGTTATTTTTCCGGAATCGAACCGAAAAAATTACGGTTTATTTCGGTTCCGCTTCAATTGTTATTTTTTGTGATATGTAAAAACGATGAAGTACTCGGAACTGAACCGAAAACCGATAACCGAAAAATATTACGGCTCGAAAGATAAAGATTTCAAAGCTCCAGTAATTTTATCATTGAGTTTAATAACTAGCATTCTATTAAATAATAATAATATGGTTTGTTCCAACGCCAAAAAGGATTTTTATAAAAAAAGCATTTTTTAAAATCTTTTATGGAAACGCAACTAGTCCGTTAAGCCTAAAAAAAATAGATGGAATGCGTTAAATATACATAATAATCAATTAAAATAAAAAAAATTACATTTTGGAAGTTACGACACTTTTTATCTTATAGTACCTACTGTCAAAACTAAAACATAAATAAAATAGTAATCAAACAATAGTACCGTGGGATTAATTTGTTTATAATAAAAAAATCAATTTGTTTATTGTTTATCTTACATTAAACCGTCTAAATTTTAGGAAAACATACTAAATATCCCACAAATTAAAAATGAAACCAACGGTTCAGTCCGTATATCAGTTAACAACAATTTGAACAGATCAGCGACGCACCTAGAAAATCTCACTCGAGTTCTGGAAAATCGAGTCACTATAAACATCCAAGCGTCAAACGAGAGAAAATTGGATTTACCGAATGGTATTTTGAAGAACAGCAATGGTAATCACAGTTTATCATCATCATCATCATCATCACATAGACCACTGGTTCACCAAAAAAGCATTACATTTGGAGAGATGTAAGACATAATTGAAATACAATTGTAACTATGATACATTTCAATTTGGTTCATACTAACCAGGCATGCATTTCTCCAGTAATTCTTAGTTGGGTCGTGTTTAATTATGTTTATATAATAAAATTATATCACTATCTTGGTGTTTATCACTATCAAAATAAAACCAGGCTTCTTTTATTACTTAAATGCATTTTGTCTATTTTATTTTCACTTACAGAATAATTTTATTATTTAGAGAAAATATAATTAATCAAATTTGTATTTGCATAAATTTGCCATAATTGTATTGTTTTTCTTTAAACTATGCACTCTTATATTTATGTTTTTAGACCAACAGTAATAAAAGATCCTGCTCGTTACATGGCGGATACTACTTGTGCTTGTCAAAACCAAGTGCTCTGCAAATAAAAATTAAAATAAGTTCAAATATTGCCTTATCCAATAACTTAGCTTGTATTATCTTAATTAATTAAATAATTAATAACGAAATATTTTATATACGATTTAGTGTGATTATTTTATTGTATGATTGTTATGTACGTTGTGTATTATGAAATCTATTTAATCAAGAATGTTGGTTTATTTGTTGTTGTGCATTACTGATTTCTGTGAATGTCATTTTATGTCATTTGTGTGTATTATATTATGTAATAATAGTCAATAGTTTAGTAAATAATAATAATAGCATAATGTTTTATTATTCAACGAAATTTAAGTCATGTCCATCAACAGAATACAGAAACTGTTATTTTCTGAGTATTGCGATTTTGAAGATATGGTTTTAGTGGAGAGTTCGTTTGCCGAAACTACAAGAGAAGGAAAGGGACTCAGGCAGGTACATCTAGGTAAGTTTCATTTATTTAGTTCATTGGCATAAATGCATGTTTTTATAAATCTTGTTCTATTTTTACTTTTAAAATTGACGTCCGAAACGACGCGTTCTTTCTTGTCAAAACTCTTGTTGTAATGTAATCCAACAAACTTTTTCTTCATCATTTTCGTTTATTTTAACATGTATTGTAATACAATTTAAAAACGTAAATACCAAAGCAATGACTAAGAAGCCGAGTTCATTAATGGATTTAAAAAAAAAATAACACAATTAATACTATCTAATTACGTTAATTCCATATTAGATTCGACGAATGTTATAAAATTTAAAAATCTGTCCAGTACGGCCGATGTCGAATGTTTGCAAGACGGCAAGCAAAGTTAAGCACGGTTAGTACTTGGATGGATTATCGTATAACCCCGCCTACCGGTACCATTCGCCATTGGGAAACAATTAATGGCGCTCTAGATATCGAAGGCAAATTTCTAGAGTAACAAGCCTTAACGCAACACATACATAACTACATAAACATGGCTGAAGGACCTCGAGGTCGATGGCCTGTTGGATAAAACCCAACAAATACAAATACTACTAAAAATCTGCACAGCCGCGCGCCGCCGCAAAGATATATTAAGTTTAATCAAAATCAAGTGCGGTTAGATTGCGTGTTATCGATGACCATTTGGATATAACCCAACAAATATAAATATTACTACTAAAAAAATCAGCATATTTAAAGTGGGTATTTACAAATCGTTCAAAATATGAAATTTAGCAAAATATACATAGGTAATAATTAGACCAGATTTAAATGCGTTAAGAAGATGCAATGTGTTGTTTTTGTGCGCTTAAAATTTGTTAAAATATGTGTAATAGTTTTACGTCAAGTCAAAATATGGATATTATATGCGCTAAAAATATGCAATATATGTGGTTTTTTTTAATTTAGTAAACATATTGTTAAAACTTAGATTGTTTACATCCTTATCTCAGTGATATATGTCATACATAAGGATATTAAACAAAATTCGTATTCAGTCAAAAAATATAGTAACGGTATCATTATGTAACAAAATTGTTACGTTCAAACTCGTGATGATTTTGGTAACGATATTTTCGACAAATCGTATTCAGTAACGTATATGTCTTTACAAATTTCAATAACAACACATGATGTCTCGGCTGTCGGCATATAATTAGGCCCATTCAGTAAACATATCAATAAAACTTAAAGTTTGTTTACATCCTTCTCAGTGACATATGTCATACATAAGGATATCGAACGAAATTCGTATTCAACAACGCACGCGATAGGATTTTGATGGCCAAATTAAAGATATGTCATAAATTAACGACCACCTCAGATGTGATACTTAACTATTAATGTCTTTAACCTTACTTTTTCGAAAAATATTTTATTACAAGCAGCAAACAAGCAAATATTTTATTATTTTATTAATAAAATACTTAATGATATCGTACCTATATTTTTGTTGAGTAACGCACGCGAAAAGGATTTTAATAGTTAAATTGAAGATATGTGATACTTAACTATTAATGACAATCTTTAATCTTATTTTTTCGACAATAAGTTAAAATGAATAAAATTTTATTAGAAGCAGCAAACAAGCATATATAATACACTTGCGAAAGAAATTAACGCATCGCCTCTAATTTGTTCATATCTTGGAATCGATGTTTTCATTATTTTTGTTTTAGTTTTACAAGGAGAAAGCTTATCAAGCATGCTCTTTTACATGTTTTTTGTTTTTTGTTCTCATGGTATTCTGTCAATAAATAAAATAAAGGACTTTTCATTATTCTGGCTGTAAGAAAGGTTTATATTAAATTTGTTTTTGAGTTTGTTTTGAAGTAATTGTTAAATATAAGTGCTAAATAGTGAAGACTGAATATGAATAAGCGTCCGAATTGCAATTTAAGTAGTGAAGAAGCCGTGATTGTGGTTACACCTGCAGAAGAAGGTAGGAATCGACGTTACATCAGTCAGTGTTGGTGTTAATCAATCAACCGTACCCCGTATCTTAAAAAGACATCGGGAAACACAGCCATACTCAAGAAGGCCAGGACAAGGGAGACGAGCCACAACTGCTGCCCAAGATTGTTTTTTTAATGGTGCAGATATTACGGGAACGGTATATTACGGCTCATAGCCTACAAAATATGCTCGCAGAGACCCACAATGTTCATATAAACTCGACTACCATAAGAGGAAGGTTAAGTGGTTTTAATTTGGGCTAATGTTTCGTTTGGCGATGAGTACAGATTTTGTCTTCACAGCAGTGACAGACAAATGTATGTATACAGACGTTCAGGTGAACGGTATGCGCAGTGTAATATTGTTCCGACTGTTATGTTTAGTTGAGGCTCTGTTATAGTATCACTTTAGAGGCTCGTACGGATTTGGTGGTCATACCAAGAAACATCATGGCAGGTGGTTATATTGCAAACATTTTAGAACCATACGTAATACCTTTTGCCCTTTTGGGAGGAAACAATTTCCCGTTTATGCATGACAATGCAAAACCACATAGTGCCCGAATTGTACAACAGTATCTTGACAAAGTGGGTATTAACATAATACAATGGCCTGCCAGGAGTCCTGATCTTAATCCAATCGAACACCTCTGGGACGATGGGCAGACCCTTAGAGCACTTCCTCGGCTTCCAAGCAATCAAAAAGAGCTTCGACAAAGATTGCAGGAAATTTGGAAGATATTAACTACGATGAAATCAGATCATGTATGGGTTGTCGCAGTCAGTCAGTTATTCGAGCAAGAGGAAGCAACACTAGATATTAAGTCTTATAATCACATATTAACTTTTTTGCGCTTTATATTTATGACATTTTTAGTTATTAATAAAAGAAAATGTGTTGAAAATCTTTCTTATGGTTCAATTCTATTTGTTATTAATTTTTTAAACTTGTGTTTTTTATTTAAAAAATTCAAAGGGATGCTTTAATTTTTTTTGGTAGTGTATTTAATTATTTTATTAACAAAATATGCCGATACCAGAGAGGTCACGTTTATTTTGATTTGAAGGAGCTAGAAAATACCTAGAATCATTCTTGAAATTTGACATATACGTTACTGAATACGATTTGTCGAAAATGTCGTTACCACAATCCTTACGAGTACGTAGAGAGAACGTAGCCATGTTGTTACTTATTGATATCGTTACTATATTTTTTTAGTAAATAGGCCCGAATATGTCCAAATATGGATATTTTTAAGAATTGATTACTTTATGTTTATTTAAAACTCATATTTTATTCAAATTTAAACATAAATGCTTCAAAAATACAAATTGTTTTTATTTGTTTTTTTTAATACTACGTATTAAATATTATGAATATAATTCATTTTACTATTACTATATATAGTTAGTATTTTGTTTATGTTTTCAGAACTTAAATTATATCCTTTGTTGTTAAGAACGATTTTGTACATTGAATCGTTTTCCATAGATGCGCCACATCTGCAGGGTTTATATACTTATATTTTTCATTTTTAAAGTGTTGGTAATAAAATAACATGGCCTCCATAGTAAACAAAAGGGTTTTTGCGTTTACTGCAATTATGGGCTTCGGAAAATCCCAATGTTTATAAAGGGATATTAAATTTTAAACCATACTCATGCCGTATTACAAATATTGTAACATGTGTACTAATTTAAAATTATAAACAAAAAATAAAATTGAATTTATTTATTTAGAAACTATATGCAATTATATGGGATTATATAGATAATATGTATGCGTCAAAAAATAAAATATTATTTTATATGCACAACAAAACTTGGTATTTGGGTTTGCTTCTATAGGAAACGTATGGTAAGTTGAACATGTAAATACTACAAATCCGGTCTCTAGTATTAATATGTAATTATTTCATAGGTGGTGTTTACACTATGTGATTTATCTTATGACTTTTTGTATGATAAAATCAATCACATAAAAACTCACATATTTGTTTGAAATACGATATCAACTTTACACTACAGGTAAACTGTGTGACTAGCGCGAAAATGACAGTATTAGTTAGCCAGCTAGCAGATTATTTGTAAAGATAATTGATAAACAATTTTATTGTGTATGATTGCAATGTATCTTATCGTAATATTACGCTTAAAAGGGATAACTTCCAACATAACACTGTTACGTTTTATTTACGTTTTGAAACGTGAATAATATAGATATTAAAAATTTCATAAATCGTTTTATTTGCGTCGTTTGTTACGTTTTATTTGCGTAAAATGTCCGCAATGAAACATAAAATACTATATGAAAGTTACGTAAAAAGTACATAACATTTACATTTTAAAAGAAGAAAATATAAAATATCCGTTGTCATGTTGCTCCTTAAGAATTCAAACAATTAATTATATTTTATTATCATCATTTTAAATTTTGTAATAATATTTACCGTTTAACATGCAAAGCCTGCGACAGGAACAATATTAAACATAATTATAAATCTTCACTTTGCATTTAATAACACAATATGAGACGATTTGTATCAATGTAGCTAAACGTATCTGATAAATCCTAAAAATAACAACCTCAATATGCGAATAAATAATGATATTGACTTTCTACGATTGATAATAAATAACAAATTACTAGTTGCGTACCATATAGTCCCATCTTTCATATTTCGTTCAAGATATGCTTTAACATTAACATGAACTAACAACATAGACACTACGTACACGCATTGCATATATTTAGTAAGATGCAAATAATATGGATAATATTTTACGTAAAATTTACACAATTTATACGTTATTTTAAAGCTTCAATTTACGTATTATTTACATTACTGAATGATGGTAACCTTTACTATGTGATATTGCATTTTAATAAATAAAACAAGTTTTTATTTATCTTATCACAAAAAATATTTATTAAACCGGACTAGTTTCAACCAATTACCTGGTCATCATCATACTGTGGTAGAAACAAATATA
>JARJEC010041452.1:0-13097 GCA_030264575.1 Tachinus sp. AB-2021 | reverse complement strand
TGTGAATTCCACCTTTTGCCTGTTGAGATCGTCCACGCAGTTCTTCAATTTCTTTAATGAATTTGCATAGTATCTATTGTCTTCTGTCGGGGCATTGGCGTACTGTATATCTGCTATAAGCCCAAAACGAATCAGAGGTCGTTTGCTTTGTCCTAGTATACTCCCCGAATATATTAACGTAAGCAAAATGGCTATGAGAAGATGTTTCGAAAATTTCATAATAGATAGGATTATAATGATTTTATTAATACATAGTCTTGTAAAGCTAATAAAAACTAGTTTATGAGGCAAGAAATAGAAAATGATATTTTCTAATAGCGTTTTACTCGATTTAAGGAGAAGTTGGAAATCATCACTAATGTATATTATCAGAGTTGTTTTACGGAAGGTGCATTGGAGGTGTTTAATATGGTATTGATAAGGGTGCTTTAAGTTCTATTTTGACGAATGCTTATTTTGTATAAATCCAAATTTCGGATTTTATATCGCGTGAAATATTAAATGCAAAGAAAAAATTAAATATATTAATTTTACATAAATAAAAGGCTAGTTTTGAGTTTGTGTAAATTGTGTTTGTATATCAAACTGCTGTCAAAATGCAGTTTTTTGCATAAAATTGATGCCAATCAATCTATTTTTATGTCCAAAAGATATGTTTATCTCTATTTTATAAAACATTAAAAATGGAGAATGAGGAGGTCGCAGAAAGAAAGTTGTTGCAACGAAAAGCAGATGGGTAGCATCTTGTTGTTAGTAGAGGCAAGATTATACAAATCGGATATTGACAACGCAAAAAATATTGATGAAGAGCTGTTTGGCTTTCGCATTATTGTGTTGTATGATACGTACCTAAATGCTATAATGTTAAAGTCTGCTACGATATTAGACCAAGAATGGGATTTGCTGTATGAAGATACAGCTGTGTTTAATCCTCGTTTGAAGTCTTTGCTTGACGAATATAATAAAAACACAGACAATAGAATCCGTCAGGCAAGAGATATACGGGCAGATCAACTAAATTATAAAGAAATGCAATATTTAATCTAAAATTAACGAATTATGGAAAAAGAATTAATAAAGGAAGGGTTCGATTTACTGGCTCCGGTGGAAGGGGATATTGTCAATTTGCTTAACACTTATTTCTATCCCGGCAACTTTGAACATCATGTGGGGCTTATTAGTAATGCGATGCAAGAAGTAATAAATAAAGGCTCAGGCGATAGCGACGACAGTTTGGATAACTCGTTTGATTTTACCAATAGGTATATACGAGAATCAATAAATGACTTCGCCGAATTACAAAAATTCTTAGTTCGCTTGCACATTGTGTATGCAGCTTATCAGCGAAAAAACAATTACTTGTTTGCCATGCAAAACGAAAATGTATGACTACCTATAAAGATCAAATGGCTCGGGTTTGGGTGTTGAGGATGCAGGGGGTGCTTAGTCTGCACGAACAAGATTTATATTGTTACCTTATTCATTTATCATCTGTGGCTCAGTCTGGTAATTTCGGGCAGTCATCGGAAGTGATGTGTGCTGTATTGGGTATTAATAGAAATGCTTTGGGTGCAAGGCGACGAAAGCTGCAAGAGCTTAGCCTGATACAATATGAGCCCGGAAAGGGTCCCGCTCATCCACCGTACTATCGTATTTGTGCCATAGAAAAAATAGAAACTACTAGGGGAAATAGGGCAATGGACAAAATGAAGCATGTGTCGCATTTTGTGATTCCATCTATTGTTCAAGTAGAACACTATTGTAAAGAAATAAATTCGGTGATAGACCCTCGCCGGTTTCATGAATATTATACTCAGAGGGACTGGTGCGTGGGTAATCGTAAAATGAACGATTGGAAGGTCACTCTTAAAAGGTGGGAGGCAAATGAAAAAAACAAACAACATACTTTTGGCAATTACACCAACGAGACACGATATGTCAGGTTTTGATCAGGTGTGTGAGTATATGAACTTGCACAAAATGAGGGTGCCAACCCCAAAAATGAAAATACACATACCTCATGCCACGGATGTATTGAGTAGTGCAATGAGGTATTTTCTAAGCCGAGAAGATAAAGAACTGACCTGGTTGACAGAGTATGATGAGGTAGCCGACTGGCTTGCTAATAATCAGGGTAGGGGGTTGTTCTTGTACGGTCAGTGTGGAAGAGGCAAAAGCCTGCTATGTAGATATGTATTGCCCGCCATGCTTTTGCAGCAATATGGTAAAGTGACTACTGTGCTTGATATGCAAGAAGTGAATAAGAATATAGACTATGCGCTATCCAAATCGATACTTTCGCTCGATGATGTGGGAACTGAGGAGCAAAGTGTAAATTATGGTGAACGGCGACTCGCATTTGCCGAAATAATGGATGCGGTGGAAAAACACAACAAGCTGATACTGATATCGAGCAATCTGAATGCAGAAGAGATAAGAAGACGCTACGGCGAACGCACACTAGACCGAATAATAGCTACTACACGACGGGTTCTCTTTGAAGGTAAGAGCTTAAGAAGGTAAATAATAATAAAGACAAAAAGAAAGAAAGGACATTACAGTATGAAATTTGGCAATAGCAAAGGAAACAACAGAGGAAAAAAATACATGTTAAGAAGAAATCACGACCGTATACCCTGTGAGGGTGGGGCAGTGAAAGCTGAAAATTTTTCGGAATGGTTTGCCGATAATTATCACTCGCTCATAAATGAGCAAGTAGCCAACGACAAACTCGATTATGATATCATGAGCGAAACCTATCTGAGAATGTATGACGGCATACTATATGGTAATATGAATGTAAACGACTATCGAGCCTATTTTTCCAGAGCCTACTTTACCAACTGTATTCAACAGCGCATGCAGGAGGCCAAGTTAAATTCGTTGGATGATGGTTACGATGAACCAATGAGTGAAACTTTCGATCCTGAAATGGAACGAAAACAAAAAGAACTTGGTGAGGATATTCTCATTTATGTATATAAAGAATATAACCTTCGTGAATTCGAATTGTTTAAAATGTACGTATCACTCAAGCCTGCAATCAATTACCGAACCTTGGGAGATATGACTCGACTCAAAACTCATCAGGTGCAAAATATAGTTTCCAAAATTAAAAAAGATATATGTGAGCACGCTGCCTTTACACTGCGAAGAAGAGAACTGACTATATGAAATACTATCAACCTTAATGAAAAATAGTTAACACGCCTGCTGCGTGAGTAGAAGAATAGATACCCTAAGATTATTAATATATCTTAGGGTATGTTTCTTGAAGTTAATTTATATCTTAAAAACCGATTTGTTAATTAGGTAACCAGAAATATCATTATATTTGTATACTTTATTTATGAGAGTTTAACAAATGCGAAGCGGTCACTGTTTCGCACATAATACACAATAAATATTACTGAAATACAAACTAACTTAAACATTACAAAACATGAATTCTAAAAATCGTCTGATTTTAGTTTTAGCATTCTTGTTTTCATTTGTCGCCTGTTCTGATGACGCAAAAGATACAAGACTAAATTCTGCTACTGTGATAAACATTTCTACAACAGATTTACTCAATTCTGCACTAGCCGGATCTAAAAGCATAGAAGTAATAGCTGATGGAGACTGGGTTGTGCTAAAAACCGAAGATGAATGGTTTAGTGTGAGTCCATCGCAAGGAAGCGGTAATGGCTCTATAACTGTTCTATTTGATGAGAATGCCGGAGAGCCAAGAAACGGTATTATAGTGGTTAAGTCAGTCCATACAAAAAAAGAAGTCAAACTGACTCAAGCAAGTAAAACCTCAGAGCTGGAGGTGACCGGGAACTTAAATTTTGAAACCCTTGGAGGTTCATTAAGTGCCGTTTTAACATCTACTAAAGAATGGAAAGTAGAGCATATGCCAGACTGGATATCTGTAGATAGATTATCCGGAACAGGTGATGCAACCCTTACTGTTACAGTATCTGCGAATACATCAGATATTGTTAGGGTAGGTGATATAGTAATCACTGGAGGAGTTACCAGAACTATCGTAGTGACACAGCAATATACAGAGGTAGCATCAGATTTATCTACCAATAAATCTCATTTGATATTTACTGCCGATGGCAAAAGTGAAATGCTTAAGGTAACAGCCATACAAAAGGCATGGACTATAGAATTCCCATCTTGGGTCGAATCTGATTTTAAAGAAGGCTCAGGCAATGCGGAAGTCAATTTTGTAGTGAAAGCAAACTTGAATCAGCCAAGAAGTGGTGTTATAAAGTTCACAATGGGCTCGTTGGTCAGGGAAGTGACTGTGGATCAGTGGTCGCCAACCGAAGGTGTTATAAATGCACGCGGTGATGGTAAATTGGTTCTAGCAGTATTTGACGTAAGTGGAACAGCGATAGATAAACTTACTGTAAGAGGAAAACTAGCCAAAGGTGTAGGTATGAATCTGGATGATGCAGCAGCAGTAGCTACCATAAGCAAAGTAAAAGAAATAGATATGTCGGAAGCCGAGTTGCTTACGAATAATCTGCCCGACGACTGGTATAAAGGAAAAGAAGTGCCCGTATCTATCAGATTACCCAAGCCATCAATGACAGTTACATCGTTAGGTAATAGGACTTTTGAAGACTGTGCCAATTTGGAAACTGTGGTGATTCCCGAAGGTTACTCTACAGTTCTCAACAATAAGAATTCCGTTAAAAGTGTATTTGCTGGCTGTGTAAATTTGAAAAATATACAGTTGCCAAAATCGATTGCCAAGATTACTGAAAATCAGTTTAAAGGCTGTATTTCTTTACAATCCATAGTAATACCTGAAGGGGTAGAAGCCATAGAGTATGCCGGATTTGTAGATTGTGCCAACCTTACATCAGTAACCTTGCCAAGCACATTGACCTACATAGGGCAAGATGTTTTTGCAAGAACAGCTATTGCCACTATTGATTTTCCTGAATCGTTGAAAACGATAGGTCAAAGTGCATTTTTGGCTACCCCACTAACAGAGCTTTATATCCCCAAGAGTGTGGAAAAAATTCTTGATAATGCTTTCTATAACTGTAGAAAAATGGTGAAACTTACAATAGAAGGAGCACCCAAACTCTCAGGCAATATTTTTGATAATGCATATGCATTAACTTCTGTAATATTATTGAGTTCTGTGCCACCTGAGTGTTATATTGCTACAGCTCCTTTCAATACTCACCGATCTGAATTATTGACTCTTTATGTTCCCGAAGGATCTTTGTCGACGTATAAACTTCAACAATTTTGGAGGGAGTTTGTAAATATAACAACACTCAATTAATTCTGATACTACTATAATTTATTATAAGAGAACTCCCTCAAGCATTCGCCCAAGGGAGTTTTCTTATATTAAATAGAATCTATAAAAAAGAAAAACAAATATTTGTTCAATAAACATTTGATTGTATGAATATTTGCTATCTTTAACGAAATCAAAATCTAAAATACTAGATAAGATTCATTTGTACTAACAAGACAAACACAATTGACATGAACTTGAAAAAACATTTATCGCTACTTGTAGCATTGGTGGTTAGTATGTCGTTCTTTACATGTAAAGATGATAAGGATGATGATACGCCCGTTGCCACATATCTTAAAATAAACACCTCTAAAACGATAGTGAAGGAGCATATCGGAGGAAAGTCTACTATTCAGATAGAAACAGACGGTGATTGGACAATTAGTCCTCCTAAAGCATGGTATACTTTAGATAAACAACAAGGAGAAGGCGATGCACAGATAAGTTTAACCATTTTGGAGAATACCTCTGCCGAAGAAAAAACTGATGTTATAATCATAACTGCAGGAGAATTAACGGAAACGATAAGTATAAAACAAGGAGGATTCCAAAACTTAGTGGTAAGTCCTAAAGAGTTAGCTTATACAGTAAAAGGAGGAGAGGATAAATTCTCTATCACTTCCAATTTGGATTGGACAGTAAGCATAAGCGAAAATTCAGACTGGCTTAGCTTAGCTTTGGCTTCGGGTACAGGTAACGCCGATGTAAAGGTGACGGTAAAAGCAAACGAAACAAAAAAAGATAGAACAGCAAAATTAACTATAAAAGCAGGAGTTCTTACTCAAGAAGTTGTAGTTAGTCAGGTTTTTACCGAATTAACGGTGGCACCAAACGAGCTTCTATTTGCAGTAGGGGTCGAAGAAGGTAAATTTAATATAGTAGCCACTAGTAGCTGGAAAATAACTGCCAAACCTGAATGGATTACTCTCTTAGATCCACCCTCGGGAGAAGGCACCGGCAATAAGGAGCTAAAAGTGAAAGCAAGCGTTAACAGCACAGGCAAAGAACGTGAGGGCGAAATAACCATTAAGTCGGGCGATGATGAAGTAAAGCTATCTGTTAAACAAGAATTTGGAAAATTGGAAGTGTCTACTACCGATATTCAAATAGATGCTACAGGTGGTTCTTATGCTTTGGAAGTTACTTCCTATGCAGAGTGGAAGATAACAGATATCCCTGATTGGATAACTATTACTCCAAAAACGTCTGGAAACACACCGACTAAATTAACAGTGAAGGCAACGGAAAACACCGAAGATATTGAACGTAAAGGTAAATTTACAGTAGAAGCCGGAGTAGAGAAAATAGACGTAAATTTGGTACAGATGGCCAAAGGAAAAGTAGAAGTAGAAATAACTACAGCTCCCGAAAAACTAGCATATGCTCAAGATGGTGGAGTGCTCGAGCTTACCATAACCAGTAACACAGACTGGGAGATAACTGCAAAGCCGGAATGGATAACTAATGTGGATAATAAGAAAGGTACAGTAGGAACTACTAAGGTGAAACTAACTGCAAGTGCAAATGCAAAAACAGAAGCAAGAGCCGGAGAAATATCTATAGTGGCGGGTACAACTACCCAAAAAGTATCTGTATCGCAAGTGGCTAAACCAAAAGAGGATGAACTAACACTCAATCCTACACTACTAAATTTTGGAGTAGATGGTGGAGAGCTAGAATTTACAATAACAGCCGGAGCTAAATGGGAGATATCTGCCAAACCAGACTGGGTTACAGCAGTGGATAAGCTTAATGGCGAAGCAGGTTCTGTTATTGTGAAGATAACAGTGGGCACTAACTCTCAGAATGTAGATAGAACTGGAGAACTTACAGTGGTTTCGGGAGAGAAAACGGCAAAACTGAGCTTGAAGCAAACGTCGATTGTAGCCGATTTGAAAATAGATAACGACTATTTCTTGTCTACCAAGAACGAGGGGGTAAGAAAAGTAGCTATAACCGCATCGCAAAGAGAGTGGAAAGTGGAAAATGTACCTTCGTGGATTACTGTCAATAAACAGTCGGGAGTCGGCAACGGTACTATTACATTTACACTAGCTACCAATAAAAGTGAGCCCAGAGATGCAAATATTAATATAACAATGGGTAGCGAAACTAGGACTATATTTATTTCGCAATGGTCCATAACTAAAGCTCGTATAAACAATCCGAATGGGCGACTGCATAAAGTGATTGCAGATGTTAGCGATGCTTCTGTATATGAGCAATTGACTGAGCTGATAGTATCAGGTCATATTAAGAAAGGAGTAAATGGAGGGTTAGACGACCTAACTGCAATGACTACGCTTACCCAAAATGTGAATGTATTGGATATGTCAGTTGCTACACTCGCTGATGGTTTGGCATTTCCTGTGGGATGGCAACTGGGTAATACTTTCTTAGAGTCGGTATCTTTGCCTCAGGCAACTGTTGAGGAAAGTAGTAAGTTGTTGCCTGCTTCTATGTTTCAAAATTGTATAAACCTTAAAAAAATTGATATACCTAATGGATATTTAAATTGGGCAAACAATAAGACTTCTATACGTATGTTTGCCGGATGTCAAAGCTTGGCTACTATAAGCTTGCCGAATACGTTCAAAAAAATTGGAGAACAGCAGTTTAGAGGATGTTTTGCTTTAACAAATATTACTATACCGGAGGGTGTTAATGCAATAGAATATGCAGCATTTGAAATTTGTGGAAATTTGTCAAGTGTAAAACTGCCAAGTAGTCTTACTTATATAGGTCCCAGCGCCTTTTCTCATACAGGTATTACAACTATTGAGTTGCCAAATAAGTTGGAGACAATAAGAGGCTTTGCTTTTGGGGATGTAAAGTTAGCCATTATAGATATACCGGAGAGTGTAAAGTTAATTGACGATAATGCTTTTTTTAACAACTTGCAATTGAAAAAACTAATTCTTAGAGGAGCTCCAAGTATAGGCTTTAATGCTTTCTGTAAAACAGATGTTACAGAAGTAGAAGCTTATAGCACTACTCCTCCTGCATGCGAAATAAGTGCTAAGCCATTTGATTCTTACGGAAGAGCCCTCTTGCGCATACCAAAAGGTGCGTCTCTTTCATATAAAGCACATGAAGTATGGTCGCATTTCAATGAAATTGTGGAGAGATAGACTATGTGAGTAAATGTTAATATAAATACACGAAAACTCTCCAGGTGTTGCTTAGGGGAGTTTTCTGTATTAAATATTTACGTATATAGACAATTATATATATAAATTCACTAGTGTTTGCTATATTTGTGGTACTGTTTTGCTTACAAAAAATAATTATTTAAACATTTAGCATTTAGGTTATGAAACTTTACACCCAATTGTCGGCTACTATAGTACTACTAGTCAGTCTGTCGTTTTCATTTGTTGCATGTAATAAAGAAAATGATGATATTATCCTAGCTACGCATTTAACTCTATTGTCTCCAACTGCCGGTGCTATAGAGGTAGAGTATATATCCGGTGATCATGAGGTTAAGTTTTTGACAGATGGATCGTGGGTAACCCATCAGTCTAGTGATTGGTATACAGTATCACCTCAATCGGGTGACGGAAGCGGAAATGTTATAATCTCTTTCTCGGAGAACCAGTCTGGAGATACAAGAAAAGATACTTTGACTATCACTGCAGGTGTTCATGTAAGTAAAATACCCGTTATACAAAAAAAATATTCTGAACTAGTTGTATCTCCTAACTTATTAGAATTTTCTCAAGAAGGAGGTGTTCTAGAATTCTCTGTAGTTTCAGTTTTCGACTGGGAGATTACAGAAACACCCACATGGATATCATCCGTAGATAAAACAGCAGGAACTTCGGGGACAACCGTATTGAAGGTTACGGCAGAGAAAAATACAACCAATATAGAGCAAATAGGCGATATTGTTATCAAATCCAAAAATTTGCCAACAGAGGTGTTGACTAGGTTGCGATTGAAACAAAATTATCAAAATGAAAATATAAATAAAAATGTATTCATAGATAAAGAGCATATATTGGTGACCAAGGACGGTGCACAAAGAATTTTAACAATTACCTCAGATGAAGTGGCGTGGGCAATTGAAGATATTCCTTCATGGATAAACACAAACTTAACATCGGGAGTTGGTACTAAAAATATAACTGTTACTGTAGACCCCAATGCTGGAGAGCCAAGGACGGCTACAATGAATATAGTAGTGAACAACGAGGTTGTAAATGTCTTTACATTAGATCAATGGTCGGCAGATAAGGGTGTAATTACTTCTCGTGGAGGATATCTGCATCAAGCTGTGTCGGATGTTGGTGGTGTATCATTGAAAAAATTGACTGTGTTGGGCGCTTTGAATAAAAGTGCTAAGGGTGTTGATGATATAATTGCATTAGCTGATATTATTCGCAGTACAAACGAAGTTGATATGTCGGAAGCTACATTAAACTCAAGTGAGGGGATATCTCAAGCATGGCAAAGGATGAATTCGAATCTTAAGTTGATAAAGCTACCAAAGACATCTTTTTCAGCTGTACCAATTGGTACATCGGCTTTCGAAGGTTGTGCCAATTTAGCTACAATAGAGATACCTGAAGGATATACGTTGGCTAATTCGTCTTCTGTTTTTGCCAATTGTGTAAAACTACGAATAATAAATTTACCAACAACGGTTGGAGAAATCGGGTCACAGGTTTTTGAAGGTTGCACTTCTCTTGAGTCTATAATTATACCTGAAGGAGTTAAGGTGATCGGAGAAGGAGCATTCTTAAAATGTTCGAAACTTACTACAGTCAAATTTCCGACTACGCTGACAACTATCGAATCCTCAGCTTTTAATTTCAACCATCTTGCTTCAATAGATTTGCCCGCAAATTTAGTTACTATAGGTAGTAATGCTTTCTCCAATAATGGCAATATTTCATCAAAACTTTTTTTCACAGTAACTTTGTCTGAATCTGTTACTCTAGTGGGAGCTAGTGCATTTTATAATAATCCTAGGCTAAGGATTTTGCATATCTATGGTCAGCCCCAGTTATCGCCAAGTGCATTTTTCTTGTGTAACTATATGGGTGAAATATATGCATATACTTCGACTCCTCCCGATTGCGATGTGAATGCATCTCCGTTTGAACCTCATCACTACAAAAATTCTCTTGTATTTGTGCCGAAAGCCAGTTCCGCTACTTACGCCAGTCATCCTGTATGGAAAAGTTTTGCTAAAAGAGGTTCCAAGTAAGCAATATAAAAAACAATATATTATTAGCTAGTCTCTAAGGGCTTGCTTTTATAATAACTCCCCCACTACAGCATAATATATCGTAGTGGGGGAGTTATTATTTTAGTATCTGTTTTTCGATATTGCAAGCTTCATTATAGGGTGCAATAATGTATATTTGGTTATGGTATGTTTAATATATGTTAATTTTAATGATTGAAATGAGGAGTCTAAAATATATTACAAGCCTCTTGTGTAAAAGATTTAAGAATATATTGTCTTTGTAAATCAGTCGTTTCGTATTTATTATCCTTCTGCTTGTTTATATCTTTCTCTTGGCTATATTTGCCTTCAAAACTAAAAATGTTGAGAAACAATAAACTAACAAACATAATACTAAAGTAATGAAACAGGGAAAACATTTACCAATACAGATTGTCTTGATTGCAACTTTATTATTCTTCGCTTGCAATGGGGTAAACGAACAGATATTATTACTCAATGAGGCTACCTATATTGGTATCGATGGACAAGACTCTATTGAAATAGGGTATATGGGGGATGAGTCTATCGTTAAGATTAAGTCGGATGGTGCATGGACAATAACTCCCACCCAAAACTGGTATACTGTCTCTTCAGAGCAAGGAAAGGGAGATATGGATATAGTAGTAATTGTATCGCAGAATATTTCAACAGAAACAAGGCGTGATACACTTAGAATCATATCTGGAAATATAGAAAAGCAACTGGTATTGTATCAAGAGGGATATTTAAATTTAAGCATATTCCCGTCTGCTATAGAGCTCGCAGAACAAGGTGATGAGTCTCAATTCACTGTCTCCTCAAATACTGATTGGGAGATAATTGAAAAACCAGGATGGATAAAAAGTATAGATAAGATTAAAGGAGAATCGGGTTCTGCTGTTGTGAGATTTACAGTGTCGCCTAACGTGTCAAACGACAATAGACTAGGCGAGTTAACCGTAATATCTGGAATCAAAAAAGCTAAACTAAGCCTGAAACAAGCTACACAGCTATAAAAAGAATCTAGGTATTTCACTCTCTCTCTTCGCTAACCAAAATGCGAAGTATGAATAAATAAAGGATATACCAATTTTAATATATTAGATCAGTACAAAATGACTCTCTGAGGCTATCGCCTCAGAGAGTCATTCTTTTTAGTGTTTTTCCTTAATTTATCTATAGATTAAAAGAATGGATATGAATATGGAAATGTTAGCAATACTGCCCGCTGTTCCTTTTTATACTTTAGTGGCAATAATCGCATTTTATGGTGGCAGGCATTTATCTTACTATTTACCCCTATGGCTTCGGGTTTTGAACCGAAAACCTTTCAATTGCCGTCCTTGTCTTACCTTTCATCTAGCCTGTGTGCCTGTTTTACTTTATTCTTTTTGCCTGAGGCAATTGTGGGTAGGAATTATAGGTGTACTTATAGCTTCCTTGCTGTTTGAAATCGTAAAATTTATTGATAACCAAAATATTGACAAATGAATAAAGAGAACCTAAAAACACAAAATTACAAAGAAGAGGTAGCGGGACTAATAGCTGAAGTGAAAAAAACACATCGCTACTCGGTGAGTCGCATTTATAAACTCTACAATCAAGTTTTTGATAAAAACGAAGTGCCTCAAATATGTAACAGTTGCTTGAAAAGAAAAGTGCAAGAACTGGATAGATGGCTGACAGATCAAAATGAAATTGAGCTTGATAAGAATAAGCAGAGAAAAGGCAAACGTAGTAGCCAAAAGAAATCACAACAGATAGATGGCTAAGAAAAAAATAGAGAAATACTATATAACAAGGGGCGAAACAGGGCAGGAGCAAATATATTCTACTCCTGCCCTGTTGCTCACCAAAGCTTATGAATATTTTGAGTGGTGTTTGCAATTTCCACATACAAAAAAAGAACTCTTGAAATCGGGTGAACGCAAGGGAGATATAGTAGATATCCCCATTAACAGACCCTTTACAGAAGAAGGTTTGTGTGTGTATTGTGGAATTAATCTCCAACGCTTAAAGGATTACGAAAGCAGGGTGGATTTTGCAGACGCGGTGGCTCATATACGCAATATTATTCGCCAAGAACAACTAGAGGGAGCCGCCCTAGGTTTCTATAATACCAGTATAATCTCTCGCCTTCAAGGGCTTTCTGATAAGCAAGATACTACCCATCAAAATACTTCTATTACCATACATGTATCCGATGCAAAAACCAAGCAAGAGATAAACAAAATGGAGAACAAAGTTAAGTAAGCGCTTAAATGCAATGGTTTACTTAATATTTATATTAGCCAGAGCCGGTTTCTTGTCCGGAAGACATAGAAATGCTTTGCATGAACGAATTTCTTTTATTGTAAGGGAACTCTTTTTATTATCTGGGTATGAATAGGCTTTATTTTGAGTATCAAATAAGCAAATGTCAGTTTTGGCTATTCTATCTAGTTTTGAACTCGTCTTGACTTTTTAAAAATGATAGTTTCTGTTTAATTTCAGACAATTGAGTTCCTCTATTTTAGAGGAAAATCATTGTTTATGGAACTTTTTAAGACTCAGAAATATCAT
>JARJEC010041426.1:0-13581 GCA_030264575.1 Tachinus sp. AB-2021 | reverse complement strand
GGGCAAGTGCATTGGGGCAAATTGCACGACGGCACCGAGGTGGCCGTAAAAATACAGTATCCGGGCGTGGCGAGAGGCATCGAAAGCGATATCGACAATCTGATCGGGATAATGAAAGTGTGGAATATTTTTCCTCCTGGCATGTTCGTCGATAACGTGGTCATCGTTGCAAAGCGGGAGCTCGCCTGGGAAGTCGATTATGTACGGGAGGCGATCTGCACGAGGAAATTTAAGGAATTGCTGCAGCCCTATCCCCATTATTTCGTACCGAAAGTAATCGGTAAGATTTCCGAAATGTCAAAAAAATATAATAATTGATTTAATTATCCAGATAATCTATCCACGAAACAAGTTTTTACAACTGAATTAATCGACGGCATTCCGGTCGATCAATGCACCGATTTGAGTTACGATGAGCGAAAATATATCGCTTCGAAAATATTGGAACTGGTGCTTAGGGAAATTATGGAGTTTCAATATATGCAAACTGATCCAAATTGGGCCAACTTTTTCTACAATCCAAAAAGCAAAAAGGTATTTGAATGTCACAAGAAAAATTCTAAACTAATTTTTTTTAACACGTTGACTGCCACAAATACTTTGGCTCCGGCGTCGCGTTAGTTATATATGACTCACGGTAGTGCGGCCTCAGGACATATTTGCGATTTTTTGGCGCCGCAGTCAACGTGTAAAATATCTAAATAATTGCAGTTGCTTCTCTTGGATTTTGGGGCAACAAGAGCCTACACCAAAAAATTCACAGATAATTACGTAAAAATTATTAAGGCAGCTTCGGAAGGTGATAGAAATACAATTATGACCTATTCCAGGGAGCTTGGCTTTTTTACAGGTTATGAAAGCAAGGTAAAATTCAATAACATTTTCCGTGAAACTTGTTAAGTATTTTTGCCTGTTCAGATAATGGAAGAAGCCCATGTAGATGCGGTAATGATTTTAGGCGAAGTATTCCGTTGCCCGGGCGAGTTCGATTTCTCCCATCAGAACACGCCGGAAAGAATACAGCAACTGGTTCCGACGATGCTGGCTCATCGATTGTGCCCGCCGCCCGAAGAAATTTATTCGCTCCACAGAAAAATATCGGGCGTTTTCTTGCTGTGCGCCAAACTAAAGGTCCCCGTGGGCGCCAGAAAAATCTTTCTAGAGCTGTACGAAAACTACCAATTCGATTATTAAACGAACAATATTTTTATAAGCAATTGCTTGGGTTAAACTGTTATTTTATTATGAATATTTATTTTAAAGCAAAATGGTTTGGTTTTATTAATTTTCTCCGGTTTAATTAAAAGTAAACATTTATTATATATGCAAATGCAACGTTCTGAACAAGTTAAATATATATAATATATATAAAGTTAATATTCTTTAAAAAAATCTATAAAATTTGTACTTTATTGAAAATGTATCTCGGGCCCGACGTTAATTTCGATTTTGCAATCGGCCTCGTCCTCTCGTTTACCGATTTTATTCCAATTGAACCTAAAAAATTCGAACGGTCGTTAATTTAATTTTATTACTAAATTGATTTTATTACCGGTAACATAGCCTGCCGCACTTGCTGACGATGCCGTTTTTATAATAGTATCTCAACGCCCTCGACATTTTATCGTAATTCATGTTTTGGCTGCGCTTTTTCTGACCCCACAGGAAGGCCACTTCGTTCGGTTCGATTATTTTGAAAATGCCCTCGATGCGGTTTTCCCATCGGATCGATCTGATGAACCTCTGTTCGGGATCGTCCAGCAGATCCTGCAGGAAATACAATATGTGGTAATGATATTTCCGATCCGGTCCTGAAAATGCTACAATTACCAGCCGCTTCGCAGATAAATTTTTTAAATTTTAAAGCGCTTAATGTTAATTTTGTCAAAGGATACTAAAAAGGATATGTTTCTTTGCTGGTTGAGTACGTTTTGCTGCTTTCTAAATATTGCAATTTGTGCACATAGTAGTGTGTCATTTTCTTCCGGTTTCTTATAGATAAAAATGGGGTTAGGTTAGGAGAAAGATGCAGATTTCTCTTAATTGATGACCTGTACTGTGGATAGATGGCAGGAAGTCGATACAACTTTCTAATTATTTTCAAAACTATTTATTATGAATAAAACAACAAAAAGAAACGTTTAATAAATGCCTTTTTAAAAGCTAAACAATATTCACAGGACTTCCTACTTTTTATTTCAATTGGCAAATAATTACTTCCACTTAATTGCTTCTAGTTTAATTATAGCATAGATAAACCTTAATCTAGGATTATAGATTATACCAATTCTAATTTCGATTGGCAAGATTTGCAAACAAGGACTTCCATTTAATTGCTGCTGGTTTAATTATAGCATAGTTAATGATTATTGCATTAATTAACGCAAGAAATAGGTTAATATTAGGATTTTCTTTAAATAAAAATACTACCAGTAATTACTAATTAGATTTGTATTAAAAATCTGCAAAATAAACAAATAATAGCTTTATTTATATTTACTAATATATTAATTTATTATAAAAAATATATTTTGACTGTATGCAACCAACATTACACCATAGTTTGGCAATATGCTTATAGGTAGCGCTAGCAATGCCGGCTTAAAGATCTTTCAGCTTATATGTACTTCAACTAGAAGTCAAATGATTGATGTAAATAGTAAGAACACACCACATTTTATTAATTATTATCAAGGCTATAATATCAAATAATTGATTTGCCTTATTAGTGTTTTCATGTCAGACTAATGCTAGCATTAGTCTGACATGATGGGTTTATAGGATAGTTTTACTTGCTCGTGTAAACCTAGGTTTACACGAGCAAGTAAAACTATCCTATAAACCTATCTGACTCTTGAGAGACAGAACAAAGTACCACGGCCGGCATAATTGGTGTAGTAGGTATGTAGCATTTGAAACCAGAAAAAGTTGCTAGTGTCAAATAATTGTTGCAAAATATTCTTCTATAATAGTAATAAATCCTGGGGCAACCTTTGACTATGATTACCAACCCACCCACCCGACTATTGCCTCATCCAATTATTGTATATTAATAATACCCAATTGCGATATATCTTATACCAAACGATGAATATAAACTGTATAAACAATACTTAACCAAATTAAATAAAAGCTGACATATGTCTAACTCTCATCGAGTTATCGTTAAAGTTTCAAATTTCATATCTTGTACCTTCTACCAAAGGAAATATCCAACTAAACGTTTTAATCAAGTAAATTTGCTTAGTAATCGACAAAACAACTTTACAAGAATTATTTAATGTTTTGAAGGAATTTCACATTTAACAATTAACATATGCAACCAAACATACATCCGCCATCTTAATTCGCTCGCCGCCATTTTGATTAAAAGCCAGCCGAGGAAATAAAATAAAGCGAGTCCCAGGTAGAATAAAATTTAATAGTCATAAAATAAATTAAAAATATCTAAACTAATATAAAAATAATCCTATTTCTCCGTCGACAATTAGCTAACCTCCTCCTCCTCTTCCTTGATTTCCGTTTTGATTCCGACAAAATTGGGAATATTATTTGGTACGTATCTGCACATCTGTTTGATATCGTTCTGCTGCTTCAACTGGTCCGAATGTCTGTCTCGTATGTGCTTGTATAGGATTTTATTGAGAGTGAAGAATTTATTGCAGATGCCGCAGCCGTAGGGTTTCTCGCCGGTGTGGGTCATCATGTGCTCCTTGACGGTGGTGCTGTGGGAAAATTGCTTGTCGCACACGCTGCATGAGTACGGTTTTTCTTTAGTGTGGGTGCGGATGTGCCGTTTTAAATTTTCCAAAGTTAAAAACGCCTTTTGGCAGATCTCGCAGGCGTGGGGCTTCTCGCCGCGGTGGACCTGCAGGTGCCGCTTCATATTCTGCATGCTCGCGAACGGCCGCATGCACAATTGGCAGATGTAGGGTTTTATGCCGGCGTGGGTTTTCAAATGTCTGCTGAGGTGGTGCCCGGTTATATATCTTTTATCGCAAATGTTGCAGGTGTAATTTTTTAGATCGGCATGCGCTTTCTTCATGTGGCCCTGGAGGCAACTATAAGTCTTCACAAAAACATCGCACTGCGGACACTGGTAGCTGCTGACGATGTCGTGGTGCTTATTCATGTGGCCTTCGATTTGCGCCAGGGTAAAACGCTTCTTGCAAACTTCGCAAGTAGTCGTCATTCTGCGTTTCCCCGTGCCTTTGCTTTCCTCGTGCGACCTAGAATGCTTCTTCAGACAGGCTTTCGTTTTGAAGAACATGTCGCACTGGTCGCAACCGAACGGTTTGTCGCCTGAAATTAATTCAAATTAAACGGAATTAAAACGGATTTTTATTTTACCGGAATGCGTCTTCATGTGGTCCTCCAGGTGGGCGAACTGCGTGAACTTTTTCTCGCAAGTGTCGCATTCGAACGGACGCTCGCCGGTGTGCGTCAGTTTGTGTTTGGTGAGGTTGCCGTTGATCGAAAATTTCTTATTGCAAACTTGGCACGCGTACGGCTTCTCCCCGGTGTGCCTCCTTTGGTGCACCTTCAGCTGCGTCAGATCGCGGAAATTCTGCAAAGCAATCCCGATCGATCAAAAATTCCGCAAAGCAATCCATTTGAAACAAACACGCTTACCCTCTTGCAATTGCAGCAACCGTAGGGTTTTTTCGTGCCGCCCGACGCTACCGCCTTGTAGTGCCACCTGTACTCCTCGTCGGAATCGAAAGACCCTTTGCACACCTTGCAATAGTTGGGGATGCCGTCGTCCTCAAAATTTTCATCTGAGGACGGACCGTCGTCGTTATCGCTATCACTGAGCTCGTCTTTATTGTCGCCCTCCTCGTTCTTGGTTGCGCCTAATTGATCTAAGCTTCCTTGGAATTCCATCGCGGCGTCGTCCAAAATGGACGTCTCGGTTTTGATCCGGACCAAATCCGGCTGTTGAAGCTCCTGCATAATTTGCGTTTCGGCTGAAAACAATTAAACAAAAACTAAAGTTAGATTCGTTCATTGCAAGTTGTTGTGCATGCCAAAAGAAATAGAATGATGAGCTATACTCTGCTGTCCATCAGTGTAGTAACGAGAACATGATGCGGCTGTGACTTTTAACAAAGCAAAAGCCACGAAAGGCTACGAAAAAAAAAACGATAAACCACCAAAATCCACAAAATACCACAAGAACCTATCAAATACTTTGCGTGGGGTCCTTTTCTTTAACGTGGCTGCTGTAGCGGTTGATTATTTTAATTAACAAAGTTGCTATTTTTCAAGGATGCAATTTATCCATGATTTGATAGTCAAAGTCAGGCGTTCGGAGCTTACGACAAAAGTATTTGTTGAAAGTTGCAAAAGTAACCCCCGATGATTTTAGACAACTTTTCACTTGGAGAAAAAAGACGTGGCTGATAAAGCCTTAGATGTATTAAACAATACCACACTTATGATGGATGGTAGAATATCGGTTGCAAAAGGTCGACTTAAACTAAGGCGATAGCGTATGCGTAATCCTCAGCGTGATGGGAGGCAATGGTAGTGGTGGTAAAGGAGCACCAGGTAGACGCATACGTAAAGGACCGTATTCCAGAGATGGAGGTGGTTAGGGCCGTAGAGGGCCTCGTAATGAAATTATAGTGAACGATTTATTACTTTATTTTTCAGAAATGTAATCATACATTAAACTATAATAAATTACAAAAACGATTAAAAAAGACCACCAAAGACAACAAAAGACCAAAAAATTCCACGATAAAGCACGTAAATACTTCCTAAAGATCACGAAAAAAGACAAAAAAGCACGATAGACTACGACCAAACAACAAAATCCACAAAAGAGCAAGATTGACTGTTATAAACCACGAAATACTGCGTCAAACAACTAAATGTCACGACAGACCAAGGTAAAAACCACCAAAAATAACGATTGGTGAGTACAAAGACCACGAAAAACTACGACGGACCACCAATTATTACTAAAAACCACCAAATACCACGATAGACCACGTGAAAACAACGATTGACCGCTAAAGACCACAAAATAAGAAAAAAACCGTAAGACCGCAATCGAACACCAAAAGCCACAAAATACCAAGATTGACAACTGCTATAGTCCACAAAAGACTATGACAAACCACAAAATATTTCAAAAGAACACCAAAGATCACCATAGACCACGTAAAAACCAACAAAATCCACAATTAATCAAAAAAGGTCACGCCAGTAGACAAAAAACCGCAAAAAAATTCGAGCAAACACAAAAAACAGCAAAAAACAAAATTGGCTACTATAGACCACAAAATACTACGACAAACCATTAAATGTCATAAAATACTAACAAAGATCAAGATAGACAAAGGTAAAAACCACCAAAAACCACGATTGGTGCGTAAACAGACCACGAGAGACTACAACGGACCACAAAATATTACGAAAGACCAAAAAATACCACGATAGACCACAAAAAAAGAACCACGACAAAATGCTATAAACCATGAAAGACCAAGATTGATAACTGCTACAGACCATAAAAGACTACGCCAGATCACAAAATATCACAAAAAACCACATAACATCACGATAGACCACGTAAAAACCACGATTGATCGCTAAAGACCACAAAAGAAGACAAAAAACCAAAAGACCGCAACCGAACACTAAATACCATGAAAGACCAAGATTGACAACTGCTATAGACCATAAAAGACTACGACAGCCCAGAAAATATCACAAAAGACCACCAAAGATCACGATAGACCACTTAAAAACCTCCAAAACCCACGATTGTCCGGAAAAGGCCACGCCAGTAAACAAAAAACCGTAAAAGACTACGACCAAACACCAAAAAACCGCAAAAGACCAAGATTGACTAGTATAGAATACAACAAACCAAATAATAAAAGTCACAAAAGACTACCAAATATCACGATGGACAAATGTAAAAACCACGATTGTTGGGTACACAGACCACGAAAGGCTACGACGGATCACAAAATATTACGAAAGACCACCAAATACCACGATTGACCGCCAAAGACCACAAAAAGACAAAAAATCCGCAAAGACCACGACCAAATGCTAAGAAACCATAAAAGATCAAGATTGACAACTGCTATAGACTACGAAAGACTACGACAGACCACAAAATATCACAAAAGACCACCAAAGATCACGATAGACCACGTAAAAACCAAGATTGACCTCTAAAAACCACAAAAGAAAACCAAAAACCTAAAAGACCGCGACCGAACACTAAATATCATGAAAGGCCAAGAATGACAACTGCTACCGACCACAAATAACTAAGACAGACCAGAAAATATCACAAAAAAACACCAAAGATCACTATAGAACACGTAAAAACCACCAAAAACCACGATTGACAGCAAAGGACCGCGTCAGAAAACAAGAAACCGCAAAAGACAACAACCAAACACCAAAAACCACAAAAGAGAAAGATTGACTACAATAAGATCACAAAATGCTACGACAAACCACTAAATGTCACAAAAGGCTACCAAATATCACGATGGACAAAGGTAAAATCCACCAAAAACCACGATTGGTGAGTACACGGATCACGAAAAAGACCACAAAAAAATTAAAAAATCCGCAAAGCCCACGATCAAATGCTAAAAACCATAAAAGACCAAAATTGACAACTGCTATAGACCACGAATGTCTACGACAGACCACAAAATATCACAAAAAAATACGCAAGATCACCATAGAACACGTAAAAACCACGAAAAACCACGATTGACCGCAAAGGACCGCGTCAGAAAACAAGAAACCGCAAAAGACTACAACCAAACACCAAAAACAACAAAAGGTCAAGATTGGCAACTGTTATATACCACGAAATACTACGACAAACCACTAAATATCACAAAAGACTAGCAAAAATCACGATAGACCAAGGTAAAAACCACCAAAAACCATGATTCGTGAGTATATAGAGCACGAAAGACTACGACGGACCACAAAATATTACGAAAGACCACCAAATACCAGCATAGACCACGTAAAAACCACCAGAAACCATGATTGGCCGAAAAAAAAACCACGAAAGAAGACAAAAACAGCAAAAGATCACGACCGAACACCAAAAACTGCAAAATACAAAAATTGACAACTGCTATAGACCACGACAGAATACGACAGACCACAAAATATCACAAAAGACTAGCAAAGATCACGACAAACCACGTAAAACCCACGATTGACCGCAAAAGACCGCATTAGAAAACAAGAAACCGCAAAAGACTACAACCAAACACCAAAAACCACAAAAGTCCAAGATTGACTACAATAGACCACAAAATACTAGGACAAACCACTAAATATCACAAAAGACTACCAAAGATCACGATAGACCAAGAAAAAAACCACCAAAAACCACGATTGACCGCAAAGGACCGCGTTAGAAAACAAGAAACCGCAAAAGACTACAACCAAAAACCACAAAAGACCACGAAATACTACGATAAACCACTAATTGTCATAAGACTACCAAAAATCACGATAGACTAAGGTAAAAACCAAAAAAGCCACGATTTCTGAGTACTCAGACCACGAAAGACTACGACGGACCACAAAATATTACGAAAGATCCCCAAATACCAGGATAGACCACGTAAAAACCACCAGAAACCATGATTGACCGCCAAAAACCAAGAAAGAAGACAAAAACAGCAAAAGATCACGACCGAACACCAAAAACCGCAAAATACCAAACTTGACAACTGTCATAAACCACGAAAGAGTACCACAGACCACAAAATATCACAAAAGACTAGCAAAGATCACGACAAACCACGTAAAACCCACGATTGACCGCAAAAGACCTCGTCAGTTGACAAGAAACCGCAAAAGACTACTACACCAAAAACCACAAAAAACAAAGATTGGCTGCCATAGAGCACGAAATACCACAACAAACCACTAAATGTCACAAAAGACCACCAAAAATCACGATAGACCAAGGTAAAAACCACCAAAAACCACGATTCGTGAGTACACAGAACACGAAAGACTACGACAGACCACAAAATATTACGAAAGACCCCGAAATACCAGCATAGACCACGTAAAAACCACCAGAAACCACGATTGAAAGCCAAAAACCACGAAAGAGGACAAAAAACAGCAAAAGATCACGACCAAACACCAAAAACCATAAAATACCAAAATTGACAACTGCCATTGACCACGAAAGAGTACGACAGACCACAAAATATCACAAAAGACTAGGAAAGATCACGACAAACCACGTAAAAACCACGATTGACTGCAAAAGACAAGAAACCGCAAAAGACTACTACACCAAAAACCACAAAAGACAAAGATTGGCTGCTACAGAGCACGAAATACCACAACAAACCACTAAATGTCACAAAAAAATACCAAAGATCACAATAGACCAAGTAAAAACCATGATTTTTGAGTACATAAACTACGATAGACCACAAAATATTACAATAGACCACAAAATACCACGTAAAAACCACAATTGACAGCTAAAGACCACGAAAGTAGCCTACGATAGAACACCAAAAACCACAAAAGATCGAGATAGACCAAGAAAGATAACAAGAACAATCAGAGACCACGCATAACCACAAATGACCTATAAAAGACCAGGAAAAACTACAACAGATCCAGAAAGACCACCGAAGACCACAAAACGTAGCAAAACGGACGGAGTGTCCGCATCTTCCGATGGCACTGCACGGCCATTAATTTGTGAGTGGTCCGGACGTCAGAAAAGGGAGTGTATTTTGGTCAAGTGGTTTCAAGCACAATCACGAAAATAGCACTCATTAATTAATTCTCAATCGTAATCAGCCGGATCTAGCAAATCAGACAGAGGCCGAGGGGTTAGATAAAAAATCTGAAGCCAAGGAAAGCAAACTGAATAAAAAAATGTCTAAAGCTTTTGGGCACTTCAGAAGAACGTATCCAAAAGAAACTTGCGGAGATCACTTTAGATACACCTCCAAATTGCAGTGCAGGTGTTAATTTCTATGGATGGGCCTCCACAATTTTTGGTCCTCCAGGCTCAGCATACGAAGGCGGTGTGTTCTTTTTGGATAAACACTTTTCTCCAGAATGTGACTTTAGAAGGTTTGAAAGGACCTTCTAAAGTCACATACAGAACAAGCATCTACCATTGGAGCAATAACAGTCAAGGTGTTATTTGCCTTGATATTCAAACAATTGGTCACCTGCTCTCACAATCCAAGGTGCTTCTTTTGATCTGCTCACTACTCACAGACTGTGAATGCATACAATACTGTGACATAGTAACCTGCTGATATTACGACGTGACAGCCAATTTCAGAATAAACCCTTCGAGCAATAGCATAGAACAAACTGTTTTGTTGCTATGGAAGCGTTCATGCCGGCAATCATCATGGTGACCATTCTAGCAGCCCACGATGACCCATAATGAATAGGCGGCATTAAAATGCAATTTAAAGGAAGGCAAACTTTATTCCAAAAGTAAGAATAGTTAGCAAAACATCTACAACCAATTTTGCCAATGTAGTTAGTTGGCACACAAAGACAATTTACCAAAAATACCAGTTTTAATGCTCAAAACGCTTCCAAAGACTCGACATAGAAGCCCGGAACATTGTTGGTCGAAAAAAATAACAGTTTGAAATCTCAAAATGCATCCAAAGAGTGGATTCGAAAGCCCCAGAGCAGTTGGAAAAAACCTTCGAAATTACGTTTTGGGTGCTGAAGCAATCTTCAACGATTGTTTACAAATCGGTGCCGAGAACCAGCAATTGCAAGCAGTTTTGAAGCGCAGAAGGCAATCTAGAAAGGCGACGACTGAACAAATGTTTTGCTACTGGTCCTCAAGAATGCCAATTTGAAGCTGTTTTGAAGCACCAAAAGCAATTTGGAGGCAGCAAGGCTATATTTTGAGTCGGATCAGTCTGAAAAACCTCAAAAAATAAAATCGGGGAGGAGAAATGTCCAAAGACTTCGCTGCGGGTGTTCGGGAATTGCGTTTTTTCGATTTTGTCTTTAAAATGTCCGGCAGAACAACTAAAAATTTTGTTTGCAGCATAAAAAAATCTTGGATTGGTTCCCAAATGTATCAATTTTGGCCGAAAATTATTAAAAAAAACGACACAACTCGCAACCTGTTTCGCGCTCCAAGCCTAGCAATCGCATTAATTTAGCAAAATTTTGAAAAGCTTAATTTAGTATTTGCTCGGCACGGTTCGGCATTATAAAGCAGCGTCCGGACTTGCCAAGCTAAATTACCAACAAGGTATCCCTAATTGATTTGAGTGAGAAACGTTTCGTTGGATTGGAATTGAAATCGGGGCAGTCGTCCACGGTTCGGCTTTATAAAGCAGCGTCCGGACTTGCCAAGCTAAATTGCCAACAAGGTATCTCTAATGGATTTGAGTGAGAAACGTTTCGTTGGATTGGAATTGAATACGGGGCAGTCGTCCACTATAAAAATTGCAATTTTCACAACCTATAAAAACTTGATAAAAGGCAAAAAAACGCTAGCAAATTTCATAAAAATATATTTCAATCTTAAACGAACAAAAATTATTGGGCAAAACAAACATCGATATACTGACAATGAATTGTGACATAATGATTTTGAAAAGTAAAAAATATTAAAGTTTACTCGTCACCCTCCACTTTGAACTTTAAGCACTCGGCACTTCCATCGCCGACGCTGATAAATTCGATGTCTTCCTTCCTGTACAAAACCAGCGTTTCCAATTCGTTGTCTTTTAAATGTTCCGGGTGCAATTTTGTTATGTGCGCGCCGAGGGCAGGGCGCAGCTTGAATTTTTTCGCGCATACCGCGCATTCGAACTTGGGGGTAGCTTCGTGGACCGCTTGGTGCCTGTTGAGGTTTTGCTGGGAGGTGAAACCGCGCTGGCATTGCTCGCAATGGAACGGCTTCACGTCTTCGTGGACGAATCGGTGCCGCTTTAAATTGGCGAGGTTGCTGAAAGTCTTTTTGCAGATCTCACATTTTGATGTTTTCACGGAAATGTGCGTCTTCGCGTGGCTGTAGAGATCGTTGCGCCTGGCAAACACCTTGCTGCAAATGTGGCAGACGTAACTGTTCTTATCGTCCGCGTGGAAGGCCTTGATGTGCTCCTGGAGCAGCTCGTGCGTTTGCGTGCGTTCCTGGCACAGGGCGCACGCAAAAGTGTTCGTCGTCCGGTCGTAGCCGTGGAGTATCATATGAATCTCGAGGCGCAACGAGCTGACCGGGCGGTCGCATATTTCGCACATGACGTCCTTCAGCAGTTGGCGCCCGTTGCCGACGCGATGCGTGCGCTTGTGGTTGCGCAGCGTGCCCTGCCGCTTGAAACTCGAACCGCACTGGTCGCACTTGTACGCCCTTTCCCCTGCAAAATATAAATTCTGTTAGGTATTCTGCAGGGGAAGCGGCGACATTTTCATTAAACTGTACTACAACCATTTTGTCTTTTCTCCTCATTTTAAACCGTTCGGAACCCGATCATTTCATTTCGAACAAATTTTCAACAAAATTTGCAGATTTTGAAAGGAAAAACGCATTGGTCATCATTTATGCCATTCGGAAACATCTCATTTCATCTTTGCCGCCGATTTAAAATGATTGAAAATCAAAATCAAAATTTTGGAACCAACTTACTAAAGGTTTCTTCGCAAATTTTCTATTTTGTAAATCCGATCATCACAATTCTTTAGTGTTTGGTGTTAAAATCACAAGTCACCTTTTTCGCGCTCAGAACTTAGACTTAAGTCGCAAATTTTGGCCAATCTTTATTAGGTTTCATTTGCAATAAATATCAAGTACCTTTGTACATATTGGCATGGACAACCGCACCAACCTTGTTGGTCTTAAAATTTTAACACCAACAAGGTTGGTGTCTTGTTGGTCTTAAAATTCAGGCTTGATATGAAGGATCGGAGTCATTTGTACCAAACAGTAAACAATTATTTTGATGTTGATTCAAATTTTACCTGAATGTGCCTTCATGTGGTCCTCCAGGTGGGCAAACTGCGTAAATTTCTTGTGGCAGGTGTCGCACTCGAAGGGTCGCTCGCCGGTGTGCGTGAGTTTGTGCTTGACCATGTTTCCGCTGACCGAAAATTTCTTGTTGCAAACGTCGCAGGAGTACGGTTTCTCGCCGGTGTGCCTTCGCTGGTGCACCTTGATCTGGGTCAAATCGCGGAAATTCTGAAAATCAAAAATGTCTAGACAGGACCAATCAAACTGTCGCGTAACCTACCCTTTTGCAACTGCAGCAGCCGTACGGTTTCCTGGGAGCGCCGGTCGAGATCGCCTTGTAATGCCACCTGTAATCCTCGTCGGTATCGAAAGAGCCCTGGCAGACCTTGCAATAATTGGGAATGTCGTCGTCGAAATTTTCATTGGAGGGATTCGCGTCGTCGCTGTCGCTGCCATCTTCGTTCTGCTCGTCCTCCGCGTTGCCCGGCAGTCTCGCGTCGCCGGCGGCCGGTTCCGCCTTAACCTGAACCAGTTCCGGCTCCTGCAGTTCCATTGCAATGTTCGAACCTACAATGGCCTCTTCGTACGCTGAAAATGATATC
>JARJEC010041420.1:0-18995 GCA_030264575.1 Tachinus sp. AB-2021 | reverse complement strand
TATTATGTAAATAATAAGATCTCAAAAAAATTATCCTGTAATAATTTTTTTGAGATCTTATTATTTACATAATATCTGTAATGAAAAGAAATTATAAAATGTATAAAAGTCAATATTTATGCCTTATATTTATGAGTTTTGAGTTTTCCCACAGTTATATTACTATTTCAAATGAGTGAGATAATCAATTCTTGTGAGAGAGATAAATAATTGTGTACCTGCCACTCTGATAAAAGCGTCCTAAAATGGCGTTGTGCGATTTGCTTTACTGATTCAAGAATACACATTTTGTTAATTCTACTTGTAAATACGTTGACTTCGCATGCTCTACCTACTCGTGTGATTCGAGAATAGAGACCCAGAGCTCTTAGGTCTTGGTTACCACACTCAAAATTGATTTGCTTTTAAAAACTTTTTATTTCAACGTTTGGAGTTTTTCTTCTCATTACCTTCTAGTTAAACCATAATTAATATGTCTAGACGCGTTTATTTTCTTTCAAATAGATATTAAAGTTTTGAAATGGTAAAATTGAATAAGTTTATATATTACATATTAGTTAATATGCCTATTCTTTTTAAGTTGTTTTTTGCTGAAAGTATTGCTAAAAGTTTTTATTTTACAAAATAAGTAGTGGAGGCGAAAAAGTGCGTTATCTCAGAACTGGTTATAACTAATCCGATTTTGTTCATTTTTGTTTTCAAATATCGGTAATTAAAAATACTTTCATTTTTAAAGGTTACAAATTGACGCTTTAGTTGGTAAATGTGTCAAAATTATATAAAGAAACAAATTTTTTGAAAATATTTTTTTCGTATTCCTACCAAAAATCAAACTAAAGTGATAAAGTATGTATTTTAAAAATGTATGTAGAGAAGAGGGGGATAAAACGGTTCCCCCAAAAAATGTTTTCCTTTGCTTACCAAACGATTATGTGTAATACGTGAAACAAAATCAAGTATACACATTATCTTTTTACTTAGTTTTTTTAAGGAGCCCATTTTGTCTCCCTTTCTCTCATTTATTAACCAGTCTTCCTAAATCCAGATGAGTTTAGCTGAAAAAATTTTGATAGCTACTCTCCGCTAAAGCCAAAAGTCCATTATATAAAAAAAGGTTTAAAATAAATAAAAATCTTTTTTTAAATACACTGTATTTAGATATAAATAAAAATTACAAAACACAAACAAAATTCTATGTAATTGTCTTTGGACACTCGTCGTGAAGTGACATTGCTGTTTGATATCGACACGGTTGCTTTTGGTAATCCTGTTTTGAAAAAGGAATCAGGTTTTGTTTTGTTTTGCTAAAATTTTTTTATATGCACCGACCTTGAATTTAAGCATGTATAATATAACATATAACAGGGTGTTTTTAATTTTTTTTTAAATTTGACTGGATTTTTTGTTCGTTATATCCGAAGTCTGTAAATAGAGGTCCGTTATATCAAGGTTTTACTGTATAAACAAAAAATTATAACTTCTTTAAAAAAAATAGATGTTGAAAATAATTTAAATTATTTCTTGCAATGTGTTCTTCTAAATCGTCTTCATTATCGTTTGTGGTCATTGTTGGCAGATAATTGCCATTGCATTCTATACAAACTTGTGTGCAGAATAACTCGGTTTTTATGAAATCACAATTCCTTCTACAGCTAGATTTGCGTCTGCAGAAAATTAGTTTTAATATCTGATTTGAAGCAGGTGGCTGGTCAATGCGGTTGGGTATTAAGAAATGTTTGAATTTTCATCCTCATTCAATAGGTGACAAATAATTATATACTCATTGCAATTGTAAATAAATAATTTTTTTTTCAAATGTTGCTTTATTGTATCTGCTGTGCAAAGTAAATTGGCCAATTCTGAACGAGCATCTTTTACTATTGTTTTTGTAAAATATTTGTATCGAAATAGATTTAAATAAATCTCAAATTTAGGAGCATTGTACATAGATTACATTTAATACCAGCTAATGTATAGTTACAACCATTGATAATGTTATAGGTATACCATTGATAATTCTTTGAAGATTCTTGGAAGATATTATAAAAAATAGACATTTGTGTTTTTCTCATTCCTCCATCATCATACAAAGATAATGGGTAAGGAGCAAATTCATATTTTATATATTCCTGCAATTCATCGTCTGTTATTTTTAATATGCATATACATTGAAAAAGTAGGAGAGGATCAATCTGAATGTTTATCATCTATTTTAATTTTACTCGTAGCAGCAAGCAATGTTATAACTTTATTTGAAGTCTTTAATTTAATTTCTTTAAACTGTTTGTCTTTTATTAGTTGCATATATTTGAAACTTCTTTCAAAAGCATCGTAGCAGTTTGTTTTATCATCGCCAGTAACACCTATTGCAATACTAAAAATAGCGTCAATTTCTGGTAAAGGAACATGAGACTGGAACCATTCCTATAATCGCTTAACATCTCAATTATCTCTTGCAATTTTGGTATTTGTGGCGTCAACATGTTGATAACTTTTTTAAAAGATATATTACAATACGATTCAATACGAAGATATCATTTGTAAAAGGAACATTAACATATTGTCAACGAATTACTTGTATTCTATTGGATCCATTTTTTTGCTTATTTTGTAAAATTTCTTATTTGCTTCGTGACAATACTCAACAATCTCTTAAAATAGATATCATCTGGACTAACTCATAATTTTGAACTCTTACTTGTATTTTGTAGTTAGTATTTAGTATTTAATGTGCAAATGTTTTTTGTTATTGTACTTTTTGAAAAATGTTATTTTAACTCTGAAGAACTCACGCCTGAAACCATAACTTGAGAACTCGCACGCGAGCATTGCTCTCACCCTTCCATTTTTGTCATCTTACTCTTAGCAGGTCATTGAAAACAATATTTTAGTTATAGTATGCTCATATATAAACAATACATTATATTATTTACACCGAACACACTGTATTTACTTGTCCAGCATGTAATCCTGTATAAGATATAATTGTACAAGATTAGATGCTGGACAAGTAAATACAGTGTGTTGTGTGCAAATAGGTGCAGTTGCGCCATGTGAGAAATGCTCATATGCTGCGTAATCAATTGAGTAACGGTCAATAATTTGCATAAAATTGCACTGAATATGGAAGAAGCATATACATCTTATAGTAAACACCTAAAAAGTCTGCTAGAGAGAGGGTTATAAGTAAGAAACAGTGATTTTGAAAAACTGGTGAGCAAAATGCTTATGGTGCAAGTGCTGCAGGGTTAACAAAACTATTTAAAAATCAAAAATGGATGAAAATTTTTTTTTAAATGTCGTAATATTAAAAATGTATTGTTTATTGATTTTTGCTTTTTATCACCTTATCAGAACTTCAATCAACATAACTAACATTTATAAATAAATGTTATTTACTTTATTGTTTAAAAAAAGTCTGATAATATTAGAGCACTACGGTGACAGTTATATAAGATTTAAATTAAAAAAGTTATGTTCCATAAATTTTTCTATAGTGGAACTGCCAATAAAGAAGAGACTATGTAATAAATAGTGGTAACATTTGCATGTATTTACATGTTTTACTTGCTTATCTGTATGGAAATAAAGTTTTCTATTGAGGTGTTTAGTAAAGCAAATATGATGCCTTTGTAAATTTGACATTAAAAATGACATTTCAACTATATTTTTATTCACTATAGGCACTAGCAGTAATAACCGCAGTCAGTGTTCTACACGGCATTTGTACATTCAAGATTTTAGCGAGCTAAATTAAATTGTCACGTTTTGCAATATTAAAAATGCGAGTGATTAAAAACGTTTTATTATCCAAACCATGTGGAAAATTATTTTATTATTAACCCTTTTGCTACGGAAAGCGCACATATGCGCTCAACTCTGCTTTTACTATGTGCGAAGACACGCCTGGTGCACATGTGTGCTATAGAGCTACAGTACATAATGTAGCTCTATAGCGGTTGGTAGTATGAGAGTGCGTCCCAGAACCGGGGAAGAGTACTGCTTGTCCCTTCCGCAGTGAAAATGTCAAATTAATTAGAGAAAAAATGTAATATTTTAAAACGTAAAAAAATAATTGCAACTAAAAATTTAACTACGTCTTTATTGAATCAGTGTTCTCAAAATGTTCATATAGTCTTATTTATTAAAAATTTTATAATTGCAAAAAAAATTGTTTGAGATTATTCAACTTGCAATACTGATGACGTTCTTAACTCATTAATTTATATTTGAGAACTTTCCTAATAAACATTTATTACCCAAACAATTACTTAATTGCATATAATCTGATATAATTGTATAAAACTGCTTTAAGTTTGGTACTTACTGTTCCCTGGTCAAATTGAGCAGTTTGATTTATTTATTATTTTTCTGATCAGATATATATTCAAATTGACATTTTAATTACAATATATTGAATATTCTACACATTTTTAATACATCATAATCTACATTAAAACCTAAAATATTTTGTAGTAAATAACTCTCATGAAAGTTTTTTATCTCAGATGGAATGACCAGGGTGTAAACAACATAATTTTATTATTTTTGTTTGTAATTTTTAAAAGTCAGTTTTACTCATATTTTATTTTTATATCAGATTGTGCTTTGTTTTCTAGTAAAAAAGTTAATTTTGAAATTTCAATCAGTAGTAGTATAAATTTATAATTAAAGTATTTTAATAATTATTTATTTTAAACGAAAAGCCAAAAAAATTCACAATATATTATAAATTATATTAATTTAGTAAATTTTAAATTTAATTAATTAATAAAATCTGAATAATACCAGGCGTCTCATTAAATAAAATTTAATAAACTATTATAAAAGTCATGAGTAACTAATGTCAATTGTGAAAAGGGTTTTCAGCACAAAATTTAAATCATTGATTGAACCAATCATTCATGCATGAATGAACCAATCACAAATAGATTTTATTCTCGACACCTCATTGGTCACGATATTTGTTATTTGGTAACTATGTGTTGACATGCTCTATTGCCGTGATAATAATTAACTAAGTTATATTTAACAAGGAGGCTGGCAATATTCAGATTTTATTAATTAATTAAATTTAATATTTTAGTTTGTTTGGCTTTCATTTCAAATAAATAATTATTAAAATATTTTAATTATAAAGTTATACTACATATGATAAACATACCGAGTGGTTATACGCCCTTTTCTTGCAAGAACAATATTAAGTCAGAAATCAGGTTCATAATCAATTATTCAACTTCCAAGTTGCTACAAGCGGCAATAATCAAATGCTTACAGTTGTTTCACTATTCATAAGAGATAATTAGAGCATCTTAGTGATTTCCGCATCGCATTGAACTGACGTCACGTCAGCTTGGAAAAAAGTTAGACAAAGAGGGATATCATGTAATAATACTAATACCACGATTATATCTTTTTGAAATATTATGAATCTAGAATATTATTCACATCCCTTATCATTTTTTCTTTTTTTGACAATTCTTTAGGGTTTGTATATGAATGGAATTTTACATAAATGCAAATAAAAGGTTTCTCACTTTTACCGACGATATATTAATATAATAAGTTCATTGAAAATTATCGAAAAGTTTGCTTGAAAAATATGGTTGTTCTACTGCATCACCTGTAGTTGTCGACAAGGTGCCGTGATGTTACAATATTAGTTGACTATCTCGTAACATGTTTCTCTCTCGTATCTGTACCCGTATTAGTAGTTAGGTTTCTTGGTGACAACTGAATGCATTAAATACTAATTTGAGTAATAAAAATTTGATGAAGGCTTAAAGTGTAGTAGAAGATAAGATCATCGATAAATACTTGACTTTGAGAAAAATTATGATATAAAATTGCAAGTTATAGAAATTTGCTGATTTTAAAAAACATTGATATAGATGGTTTCCGTTTCTTTCAGGGAAAGGTGGAAATTCCAGATGGTGCAGGAACTGAATTAGGAGAGATTGCCCGAATTGATGCTTCAATATCTCGCTTTAAGAATGACGATCTTAAACTATTACACAAATTATTATTCCAAACTGTCGGTAAAACTACGTTGATTAAGAAGAACATTCGAAAATTCAACGGATTTGATTTTGATAAGGAATCAGATGAGTACAAAAAGAAATTAGAGACCATAGAGAAATTTGAAGTGAAACATTTAAAAATTATATGTGAGATGTTAGACTTAGAAAAGAAGGGTTCTAAAGACGAGATGTCTGAAAGGATTCTTGTATTTTTGATAGATCCTAAGGATTCAGGGAAAGGAACTGGTGGTGGTAGGCCTAAGAGGACAGCGGCCGTTAGAGCAAATAACAGAGGTAAACATTTTTTACCCTATGCTTCTCCTACTTGAAGCCACACGATTAATAATAATTAATAATCATTTTTGCTTTAAACTTTAGAAAATAAATATATTATACGGGAGCGAAAGAATTTGGGTTTATAATATTTTTTAATCAATTATTAAAAATTTAATTATTTGAAATATTTTTATTTAGGATATTCATCCCATGATGATTCATATTCAAGCGATGAAAAACATACTCCAAGAGCTAGACGAAATGCTGGTAAAAGAGTAAATTTAAAAGAAGACTCATCAAGTGAAAGCGATGAAGATTTCCAACCATCAGATGCTAGTGATGAGCGCCCTGCAGTGAAACGTAAGAGGGGTGGTCGTAAGAAAAAAGTTGATAGCGAAGATGAAGCAAGCGATGTTGAAAGTCCAAGCTCAGATTATAGCGATGTAAGTTAAAAAAATAATGAAAAAACATTGTTTATATTATTATATGTTTTATGTAGGATGGTCCTAAAAGCAAAAAGAAGAAGCCTGTTGTAAATAGTAAAGCTAAAGGAAAGTCGACTGGTCGTGGCAGAGGAAGACCTCCTGCTAATTCAGCTAAAAAAGCTAATCCTGCTAAACGTGGTAGAAAGAAGGCAGAGTCATCAGAAGGTGAAGAAAGTGAAGCGCATGATGAAGAAGGTAGTTCTTCGGAAGATGAGCCTTTGGCTAAGAAGACGGATAAGAAAAATCCCACACCACCCACAGTAATTATATACTGATAAAAATTTTGTTTATATATTAATTAATGTTTTTTCAGGATGATGAAATTAAAACATATGTAAAAGAAATATTAGAGGGTGCGAATCTCGAAGAAATTACCATGAAAACCGTCTGTAAACAAGTTTATGCGCATTATCCAGATTTCGATCTCACTCATAAAAAAGATTACATTAAGACCACTGTGAAATCGGTAAGTTAAAGTAAAAACTGTTACACACAACACCTTCAGTAACTATTTTTTAATCTTACTTTAACATTTTTTCAATAACAATAAAATGGAATTATAAGTTGATTAAGAATGTCTATACTTATCGCAATTCTCTTTAAGAGTTATTAAGTTGGCAGTCTCTTGCTCAGTATTTCAACTTTTAGCTTTTGAATTATTTTGTCAATTTTTAAAAATTATAATGGAAACCATAGTAGGCTCCTATAGAATGTATAATATAATTTTTACTGATTTTATATTTTATCCTGATTTATATCCAATTATATGTAGTTTGTTGGGTATAAAATTAACAATAAAGAAGTTTAACAATTCTAATTTGTTTTAATTGAGCATTTTTCTTGAATTGATCATATCTTATGAATCTTGATTTAAAATAGTTTCAAAATATTACAGCAAACAACTGGGCCATGCATTTTTGTATCTTTGCAATGTGGTAGGTTCAAATAATCAATAATTACTAACAACTAAAATATTACAAAAATTAACATTAACATATTCAAACATAGACAATTGAAGTTTTATACAGTGTGTTCTGGTTAGAAAAGTTTTACCAATTGTGTAAAATTTGGCAAGTGGACATACAATGATTGTTGGTTAACAAAAATGTTTTATAAGAAAAGTATTTTTATATACAAATTTAAATGTCATTTATGTTTAAGTAGATTATTTTGATGCTTGCATGTAATAATATTGTAAATAGCAAAAAAGTGTTTTGCAGATGTATATGTAGATATGATTATATTTGAGTGATTTTATAGATAAGATAAATTTACTATTTATAAAAGTGGTAAATTTTCAGGAAAATTGAAAAGCTGATGTATCAAAACAGAGTATTTTTTTCTATTGAAAAATAATCGATTCATATCTTTAACTTCCATGGGCACTATATATTTTAGCTGTTCTGAAGAATAAATAAAATATATGTTGAAATATTTATTAATTGTTAACTTTGTATCCAACAAACTATATTGCTGAAATCAGGTTCTTAAATTATAAAGAATTATTAAAAAATTGTCTTGCTCATAGAGAGAGTTTCAGATTTGATTTAATTCCGTTTTGTGATGTCTTTTTAAGTTTAAGTTTTTTAAACAGCGTTTTAAGAATTTCTTATAATAGGTTGCTTTTTACAATTTATCATTTGACAAATTGTGAATTAAAATTTGATTGTCAATTATGTTATCTGCCATTTATGCAGTTTAAAAAAATGAGTATATCCTCATTTCCTAAGTACTATTGTACTTAGTGGTTATTAACCATACTTAACCTACTTGTCGAGCTTGCTAACAATGCTTACTACAAGCGTGGATAACGTATATAATAAAACTAATGTCACTTATTTTACGTTTATCTTTTCAATCATATGAAGTTAAAGGTATTCATTTCCCTCAATATTTTGTTTGCGAAACTGAGCCGGCCATTTTATCTGGAATAAAAAAACGCAATTCCGGGTTTCAGGAACTTTGCTATACTTTGATTTTAAAAATGTACCATTTATGGTCAGATTTTATTTTCGGCAGATAAAGATGGCAGACTTTGAGGAACACTGTGACATATGTGACATTTATTTTATAAATTACTATCGTCATCTGAATATTTATTTGAATGTTATAGTCTTGTATACTATTAATTAATATTTATTTTTTATATGATAGCATTGTCAAATGTTTTGAAAATTAATTTATATAAATAGAAAAATTTTAATGCTACAAATTAACATTCAACTGACAATATGTTTATTGAAAGTGATAATTATTACTTAGATTTTACACATTTAAAATATATTTTAATAATTTGTTTCTGTTGCAGTTAATATCAACATAATTCACCAATGATTAGTTCAAAAGATTTAAAAAAAACATTTAAGAAGATTCATCAGTAAAGATAAAAATGATTTTTTATTGTATGTTCAAGTACAAAAAAAAATTGGTATTTTCGTAATCATATTTCCGTTTCTGTTTTTAATCATTGAAAAAAAGTATATTTGATAGATTTGTATAAAGGCAAACTTTGATTTTAGTAGTGTAAGTTTTTTTCCTGTGTAAAATTAGTCTGCTGAACATAGACGGACCAATCAAACTCATCACAGCATATAGCAATGTGGTTTTTTATTTATCGAATGATTATATCCGTCGTGTCAGCTCAATTTGTATAATCAGATGGTTTATTATAAAAAAAGGTTTCTTTTTAATACAGATAATTTTTGTTATGTACACTTCATACATATAAAAAAATAATAATTAAAGTGTTTTCTTTATAAATTAATAAATGTGTTTTATTTTTAAAGATATGTAATTTATTGCAAACTTGTTTTATTTGTAAATTCCTTTTTAGATTATTATAATCCATTAATAAATTTATTTATAGATGATAATACACATTTGGTACTCGGTTTGCTTCACATGTTTGTAATCAATCAAAATGTGCCATTAAAGTCATATGCCATCTATATTGGTGTTATTAATTATCATTTAAACGTTTTACTATGGTATAGGAAAAATGTGTGAGGGACATATAATCTAAAATCCGATGAAGAATACAACTATTACACTGACAGTTGCAGTTGATACTTTGTTCACAAAGTATAGTAAAGTTGAATTTGTTTTTATAAACTAAAAATTTGTTGACAACAACTATTTCTACTGTTGTATGCTAATGTTCAGTTTTATTGATGGTTTGTTTATAGTTTCTGATTTTACATAGTGTATATAATTAGGGCGTTGAACCAGAACTGAACCGAAAACCGATAGCCGGAAAAACCCGTTATTTTTCGTGATATGTAAAAAAGATGAACTACTTGAAACTGAACCGATAACCGAAAAGAATAGTTATTTTGCAAGTAGCGAAAACCGGAATCGGAACCGAACCGATATTATTTTTAATTGAACAGTAATGAAAACCGAATCGAAACATAACGGTTTCAAGCTCTGTGTATATTATTAACTTTTGAATAACCTTGAAAAAAACAGGTTTATTAATAAATAATACGATATATTGGTGAGGGTATACAGGATAGGGATTAACTAGCCTAGAAGCTTCAGGTAACTTTCTAGATTGTACCAAAATAAAAAAAGAAAATCTTAATTTTAAAATACTGAGATTTGTTTGGCCTTATGAGTTCTTTAAAACTTTAATAGACTGCAATTTAGGAAAATATCTAAATAAATAAAATATATGACATAGCCAACTACAATACACATTTCAAATGTTATATTTTTACTACAATGTTCAAATTAGTGTATTGGTATATTGATTGTCTACTTATTTACTTTTATGTTATAATTTTAGTAGACATTTTTGGTACATATTTTTTAATTGGATTTGATTTATTCAAAAGTAATTTGCATATTTTACATATTATTAATTCTTAACTTTTTAAGAAGTTTTTTTCTATAATACTCAATACACAATAATTGGACGAGAAAAAGCGGAAGGATTCAACCCACCAAATCATAAATATTGCCTTGTAAGCATTTCTAAAAATGATCCCTTAATATGTTTTAGCAACAAATTATATTCTTGTCTATTAAATTTTAAGATGCCAAAAAATTATCTACACTGATCATAGAATCACTGATGATTAAATCTTAATCTAGGTAATCAATCAACAGCAGGCAACTGTATGCAATCAAAGCAACAAATCTAAGAAATGCTTTTATTATATGAACAAAAAAGTTGTTGCATTTCAATTTTATTGCAGTGAAGTTGGTTGCTAACACTGCGAATGCAAATGGTCGCTACTTAACTTTCTATTAATTTTATTGTGATATTATTAGTGCTTTGTGTTTTTTTTTAATAAAAGCTAAAGACTATTTTTTTATTTTTCTTCAGTCCTATAAAATAATTAAAAATGTTTATCACATGATATAATACAACCGATCATTATTATAGTGGGAATATTGGATGTAGCATTATTATATTGAGAATACAATTTTTGAATAAAATCACATTTAAAATGCTTTATCTAATAGCGTATTGATAAGTGAGTGAAAATAATTGTATTATCATGGCAAAATTATCTTAGCACCGCATAGTTACCAATATGAACCGTCCGTCATAGCAAATTCAATTAATGTCTGTCATATTTCACAAATTTTAATCAGTGAATATGATATTTAATTATATATAATTGGTTGAAATGGAAAAATTATATTCTCATGCCAAATATAATCTCGTGGTTTGTTTATTGCTAATTCTTTATAAATTGTATTTTCCAAAGACTGTTGTTAAAATGAGTTTCTCTAACACCAATCTTTTGTCGTTAGGTATTAGAATTCGTGACGTTTATAAAACATTATCGATAATATACGAACCACAAAATAATTATATTTAAACCTGATTTGTATGTTTTAAGGGATTTCATAGGTGTCTCGGCAACTCGCAAAGGGGACAGGGAGAGGGTAGGTTATAAGTTTAAATTTAAGAAATTATACCAAGTAAACAGATGTTAGCAGTAAATAGCGATAATAGTCTTCTATTTACACACCACAAACAAATCCCCTGATTTTTTATAGTATATAAATTAGAGTTTTATTATGCCCAACACCATATTCTATTCATAAATTTTTACCAATAAATTGTAATCTTAGGCAATATCAAACTTTGGCACAATTTGCCTCAGTATTTGAGCTATTTTCTAAAATTCCGTAAAGGGTATATGACAACTCTAGTCTTTAACTCGCTAATGTTAAATCTAAATTTATTACTAATGCTAAATCGGTTCCATAAATTTGTCATTAAAGTCTGGATTCTATTTTTGTTAAAACGAACTTCAGTGAGTAATGGGCATTTTCTACATTTAAATCTAATCTTAGTCTTACAAATCAGTCATTTGGTTGCTATTGGTTGTGTCAATTTTAAACCGCATAATCTGGTCTGGCTTAACAAGCGAATCCCCTTTGTGCACATTGTCCTCGCGGATTGTCGGTCGACGGCCGAGAGTTACATAACGGGTCTGGGTTGTGGGTAGTGATGTGCGGGTTGTGACATTCAATTGTTCAGATACAAAATATTAAACTTAATAACTCTCTACCAATCTAAATTAATCTAGACTAAAGTATTAATGTCAGAAAAATCCTTAAGTTTAGCATTTTTTAGCATTTTATTTTTCTCTTTTTTACGTTTACAAGATGTAAAATTAAGAATTATTAAATAATTTTTTTGGCAATACTAGTAATATTCAATGGATAGGCGAGAGGTCGCGGTAATGTGTTTGACTGTTAAAATAAGCCGCATATTTGTGTTCTAATAATTTGTTTTATTATGGTAAAAATATCAGGAAAATCCACCTTTAGTTTAGCTAAGATAACAAAATATATCTTGTGGGCTTCTGATAAGCATTGAGAAAAAACGGATTAATCATTTGGGCCCAATTTGTATTTGGACTTCTACCATGACAAAGTAAATAAAATGTTATCTTTTTAGTAGCTTTTGTATTTGTAGAGTTTTTGCAATCTGAACGTACTTGATATGCCACCCTCAATGTTGACGTTTTTCTGTAAAAAAACCCGAAAATAAAACATGTATACTTTTCAGTTTATGCGTGTTTGGTGCTTGTTTTAAACTAGTGTGTTTTCTAATATAATTTTAATCGGTCATGCTTACACAAATCTAGTACAAACATATTTGGTCTGTGTAGCAACGTTTTTAAATTCACATGATTTATAATCAAAATGAGCTTTGTCAATAGGTAATATGAAGTCACCTTTACAAGAAACAATTTTAGATAATTGCATAACTAAATCTAAATTGCTTGTACTAGATTTATGTGAACAAAACTGTACATGCATTTAAAAAATACATTTTTATTAAACAACATATCTAAGAATTGTATAATGTGGCCAAATTTCAACGTTATTATAGGCTATCTAAAAATGCCGGAAGTTTTCAAGGAAAACGTGATTTTTCAAAATCAGTTTCTATCTGTGCTTCTATTTGGATTATTTTTTAGTTATTAAAACAATACTAACACATCTTCAGTGTATTTTTTTGCGTATCCAGTGATGTTGACAGAATTTTTTTTCGGCTTCTTTGTTTTTTTTACATTTTTGTACAAAACATTTTGTTTCTCACACATGACACTACACTTTACAATATTTTGCATCGTTTTATTTGTTTATTTAATGTTATGTGAAATTTTGCTTCAATTCTTGCAATCTATAAGATTTATCCACATTTGCTTCACACGTTATTGCAATAGTTAGCAACATTTTGCAACTTTTTACCAGACTTCCTTCCGAATTTAGATTACGGAGGAAAATACTCGGAATCAATGAATTTTAATAATTTATTGGTTTGAAGTATTTTTTTAAGAGACGTTTTTTATAAAGTTTATTATTTCCACAAAAGTCAATTTGTACTTTATTTTATAATGCTGTTTGAGAAAATCAAATTCATTTCATATAATGAGGTATACCCAAATTTTCAAACTGTTTAATATACTATGATTAGTTTCTTTTTGGGATTTTTCAAAATTTATTAATAAAATCTAAAAGTGATTTCTATCAAAATAGTAGAGAATAGTATAGTATATTTTATTGATCTTCCAGATTAATACATTGATATAAGACATGCCAAATTTACAAATAGAACAAATTACATAAAACATCTAAAATATAATTAAGAAACATAAAAAGATAAGTTAAAAACATTGTCATTAAAAAATTCGTCAGTGCTATAATAACACTTCTGTATCAACATTTGCTTTACAGTATATTTAAACATTTTTAAATTAAGGTATCTAATAGTCTCTGGCATTTTATTGTGGCATTCGATAGCAAGAAACGTTACACTTCTTTTGTAGAATTCTAGCCGAAGAGATGGTGTAGCTGGAAGTGTACCATTTCCGGTAAAATAATTATGGTTCTTGTTATTTGTAGGGAAATCATTTAAATTCTCTTTTGCATATATTAATAATTCTAAAATTAATTATAATTAATATTAATTAAGATCTGCAACGATATGAAATGGGACCGGCATGAATTACGATTAGACCAGTTACACATATAACGAATTGACCTTTTGCGAAGTTTAAATACTTTATTAAATTGCTAGCAATACTCCAGCATAAAATTCCATATTTAAGAATGGATTGAATGCTTATTTAATAATAAGTTTTCAACGTCGACAAACGAAGCCGTTTTAATGCATAGCTACTCATTGATAACTTGGAGCTTATTTTATCAATCTGTATATTCGAATATAAACACTTATTTATCTCAATACCCAAGAAATGTATAGAACTTGCTTGTTTTGTGGTTTGTCTTGAATGCCGTATTATATAAGATTTATTTTGTCTATGCAGACCAAATTTTACGAAGTTAGTTTTAGGTATATTAACAGTGACTTATTATTAAACCAATTTCCAATTTCAATAATAATTTCATATTATTGTCCACAATTAGAATCGACGTATTATCTGTAAATAATACAGTTTTGTTTTCATTCATTCATTCATTTGTGTCTGCTAGTTCGTTTGTATACAAAATATAAAGTAGAGGTTCAAGCACAGATCCTTGTGACACATCAGTTTCCAGGAATTCTGTTTCAGACTTTATATTTTGTATACTAACTATTTGTTTTCTATTGCTTAAATAACTTCGGAACCAATTTAATGCTGTTCCTCTAATGCCAATTGCTTCTAGTTTTTTTTTTTAATTTACTATGACACACTAAATCGAAGGCCTTGCTGAAGTCCAAAAATAGTGCTATAATTTGTTTGTTAGCATTTGGATTGAAATATTATTAATTTAAAAAGCTCGCAATAGCTTTAGAGGTAGAGCATCATTGCCTAAATCCATATTGAGAATCTGATCAAATGTTATATTTTGCACAATTTTTTATTAATCTAACTACCATTAACTTCTCAATAATAATTTTAGAAAATGTAGATAGAATTGTCTTTAATTTTCCACGCGAGTCTCAGCTCCTTTTTTAAAAATGGGAATAATTTTGGCTATTTTTAATTGTGATGGAAATACACCTTGTGCAAATGATGCAGTCATATATCTGTAAGAGCATGAACTACACAGGTACCGATGTTTTTAACAAGATTCGTACTAATTCCATCAAAATTGCAAGAATTTGTACTATTTAGACTTTATATAATATTACTAATTTGTGATTTATCTACAGGTCTTAAAAAGAATGACTGATTACCACTTTTGCATGTGAAACTTTCAGATACATTAAAATTATTTTTTTACTTTAATTGCTTTTGATATGCCAGTAAAATACGTATTAAAATAATTGCAAATATTTGATATATTATTGTCTAATTTATTGTCAACTGCTATATTGAGCTGCTTACTATAGTTATTTTTCTGTTCGGTTTCATTCTTTATTATATTCCAAGCAGCTAGTGTTTTATTCTTAGATGTTGTTATAAAGTCTTTAGAAGTAATTAGTGCTACTTTGTTATATACAGTTTTATATGTTTTACAATACTCAAGTTAATTTTCATTTATTTGACTTAGTCGGTAAAGTGTTTTTAATTTAGTTGCCGAAACAGAAATTTCTCTGGTTATCCATTTTTGGCGATTGGGTTTAGTTTTTATTAACCTCCGTTTTAATGGAAAAGTTTTAACATAATAATTAAAAGTTGAAAGAAATAGATGACCAGGTTTCCTTTTTTAATTGACACTGAACGTTATGAAAATTACTTTGGTTACATTTTCGAAGGTATTTATTTAGAGTCTTTTTGATTTGTAGTTTTTTTGGGATACTAGCTTTATGAGAATAGTCTGCGCTGTGTGATCCGATAGGCAGGAAGAAATAATATGAGTGTTGAAAGTTTTTGATTCCAAGTTAATTAAAATTTTATCTATGCAAGTTGCACTGGTTATTGAAATTCTGGTAGCTTTCCTTATTGTTGCTATTAATCCGCGGGATCCTATGAGATTCAAATTGAAATCACCACAAATAACAGTGTTAGATTTTCTGTGATGTTTTAACGATAGCAATATTTCTTTTTCAAATTTTTCTAAAAATAATTTATATTAGAACCTGGACTGCGATACACAGTTAGTCTAAAGAAATATCATTATTTAATTTTAAATTAATTGCGGTATACTATTACTGTTACTGTTAGTTAGAGGTTTTGCATTATATTTCTTACTTACATAAACAGCTACACCCCCATCGTTAAATTCACTCCTACAAAAGGAATTGATTAAGACAAATATATTATATGTTAATTTATAACAAGCAAATATAGCAATAATTGTGTTGTGTTGTGATATATCTTTTTCTTATTTAATTTATTTAAAATCAGTAAAATAATATCAAAAGAATATCGACTGTTGTAAACAATTAATTCACTTACATAAAAATTGGAGAAATTATAAAAAGTTGCATATATCTTTGTTTTAATTTTATAAAATTTTTGTGGAATAATAAATGCCCGGCGCATCCACCATTCATATAATTACACAATTCCAGTATGCGTTCGATTAAGACAGAATTGAGATATGAAATATTTGCCGTGTGTATTAATTAACAATAATTGGATCTTCGAGAAAGGGATATTGGAGAATACCGATTATATCGGTTGTATAGAACGGATTGGGTGGGATCGTGGGGACGTCGATTCAGAAATGTCGAATTGAATTTGAGCGAAGTCGCTTCAAGTTGTTGTAATTCTTGAAATTCCCTCCGACGCGGCCCTTTCATATAGCAATATGTAAGGTGCTGCGAGGCCGTGAGGTTGGCGGGTTTCAATTGAAAATTGTAAACCACCCTCACATTCCGCACATTGAACATTCACACCAATATCTACTCGTCGACCGCCAAGGCTGATTGATAACACCGTTTTGCTCGCAAATATACACACCATATTTCTCCACCAATTGTTAATTTATTTCGCACAGTTCAATTAATTATTAATATTAATGGAATTGAAATAAATAAAATTACATATCATGAAAATGAAATACTTATTTAGATGAATAAATATTAATAATGTAATTGAAAACGTTCAAAAGTTGCATTTTTTTAAATTGCCATAGTTGTGTGCATCTGATATGTGTTTAAATTTAGTTAAAAAATAATTTAAAATTAAATTATACAGAAAAGTGTGGTATTGATTATAAAACTAATGATCAAAAAAGAATTTATAGAAATAATCCACAGTTAGTAAAATTGCACACGTTTATACTTCATTAAATTAATAGTGGAATATTTAGTTAAAAAGATGAATTAGAAATTAATATATTTGTAAAATGTCTAAAATCGGCAAAATTTGTAGTACATAATTTTTTTAAATTCTCTTGGACACGTCGATTGATTCCTATTATCTGCCACTTTTTGAAATAGTTTATAATTTTTTTAAGTATATTTTTCTAAGCTATGACGTCATCGACATTTTTTTAAGTAACGACCCAAAATTTTATGTATATTAAAAAGTAAGAAAGATGGTATTGAACTATAATTGTGTTTATCCGCTATTACCTTATAAATTGATTCATTTTATTCACAAGGAAGCGTATAAGTAATTATCCACCAATGGGATAAAGTTACTTTATCCACATACTAGATTTTCAACAAGAATAAAATAGCTTTATATGAAACATACTGAATAATGAATTGGTTTCTTGCTTTTTCATATTTCACTTCATTTCCATTAATTGCAGGATTGTAGGTTCTTGCATGGAACGACTTGAAGTAGCAGAACCTTGGATTTTCCTTACCATAGCCAAATTATTAGGTATTGAGAATAGAGCATTCTGCTACACCGGAACTCTTCCACTCACTATGCACCGGCATATGGCATGGCGGGTGGTTTTTCAATCGGCATGATTGATGTAAGATCAGACAGAACCTTTATTAGTCAATAAAGTTGGTGAAGTGCGTGTCATAGAGTGAGCGTTATAAGCTTCCAGGTTTGATAAGTTTAAAAACTATGCAATTTGAAAGAAATTTTCCCAATGTATTCATTTTATTAAGCTGAGAAGTACAAGCCCATATAACGTAGAAATACTTTTTCTTGTAACTTGTTTGTAGAAAAGTGTATTTTCTAGACAACTTCACAGCGTTAATAGAAAATCTTTCCTTTGTTATTACAATTGTAAACTTCCGTGAAATTGCAGTTTTTATATACGAAACAGATACGTGCCAGTGTTGCTTTTATAAATTTGCTAATTCGCAGCATCGACAAGCACCAGAAACCCTCCATTATTAGAGCAACTTAAAATAATTCAAAGTTGTTTACCTAATATATTATAAACAGCTTAAAAATTTTCTTTCTGTGTTTAATTTTTTATTACACTTATCTTTAACACTTAAATCGGTATCAGTTTGTGTACTACTAAAATCGTGTTTATTTCCGTTTGCAACTGGCGACTCTTCTAACTCTACTAGGGTTATGCTTTACTCATACCGGCCGTTTCTTTAATTTAGACCTTTTTCGGCGATTGTGGCAGGGTTCTTAGTGCACGCGTATCTTGTTCACTTAAAAACATAAATTATTAATTTCTACTTATATCGTTTATCAACACTTTTGCGCTCACTAAATTATGCAACGTACCGCTTTTCGTAGTTGTAGCATAAAAATGCTTGTGGTAAGTAGGGTTTTGTGAAGATTTGTACTAGTTTTCCAAAGCTATTTTATTCCAGTAACATATACAATATATTTGTTTATAGGCTTATATAAAAGTATCTCTAAAAAAAGAAAAAAATATATAACGTTATGTCAGCACGTGGCACATACTTATCAGTTTA
>JARJEC010041396.1:0-19097 GCA_030264575.1 Tachinus sp. AB-2021 | reverse complement strand
ATTTGTGCATTTGTGCAGTATTTCTATTACTGATCATTTATTATGTTTAATATCTTGAACGTAATGTTGGTTTGGTTAGTTCAAGGTCGCCATCCGCGTCAATAAATAAATAAAACACTCATTTTGATGTAAACAAAATTGTATTTATTTTAATTTAATGACGCGGATGGCGACCTTGAACTAACCAAACCAACATTACGTTCAAGATATTAAACATAATAAATGATCAGTAATAGAAATACTGCACAAATGCACAAATTAATACAATGAAAAAATCTAAAAATAAACGGATTCTTTACAAAAAGATAAACAAACAATTGGCAAAAGTAACAAATCGAAAAATCAATAAATGATGTAAAAAAGCTGGTTCTGACTAGAGCGAGTGGATTAGTATAGCAGCAAATAGTTTAATGACTAAAGCCTTGTTCTGACTAGGACGATTGGTTTAGTAGAGAAGCGAGTAGTTTAATGACGAGCAGATTTGGTCGAGTAGACGTTAAAATATTATAAGTAGGTTTAGTGTTAAGTAGGTCATTCGCCACTCGATGCTGTAAGACCCTTAGTCGTGAGCAAAGAGATACATTTAGTCCCTCATAGGCCACTTAAGTAGCTACTAAATATAGCAGGACAAAATACCTCGTTTCACTGATTCGACTCACTACATCTAAATCACACAAGTGAGCTTCTCACTTGCTCACTTGTTTTAGCAACGCCGTGGCATGGCACACGCATTCATTTTGTGATGACGTTCAACGTGGTTCAACTACTCAATTTGCACGAGTATGCACAAACCGTTTTCACATCGTACTTCTTTTATAACAATTTTTGAAATATATAATGGTTAGCTTTTCCATAAGGTTGAGTGGTTTAGATGTTAAGGGGTCCAACCGGTCTAAAGCTACATTTTATTTAAAATGCATTTGAACTGACAAAATTATTTTATTCAACAAATGAGTAAATATTTTCCGAATAAATGATCACTTCAGCTCAGTTCCATGCATGCATAGTTGCAAGTCCACTTAACACTTGAGAAACATAAGAGTGAATTGAGTAATCGATTCGAAAGAGCAGCTAAATAATATTTCGAGAACTGCTTCAGTGAATAATTTCAGTGAGCTGACTTATTGAAGTAGCTCACTTTTGAGTTACCCATTTCTACTACTAAACAGGTCCAAACGAACGCGTTGGTTTAGTAGACTACATTAGTATTCGCAAATCTAACAACTATGCACTAGAATTTGCCTTATGTAATAGCTTTCTTCAATGTTCGTGACCCTGTCCGTCCAGGGAATACGCCAAATTATGCGATAACACCACATTTCAAATGCTTGTAATTTGTTCTTCTTGAGGGTCCACGCTTCAACAACGTACAAGAGCGTGGAGAATACGTAGCAACGTAGCATCCTCATCCTGAGAATTATATTAATATGCCGACTCGTAAATATCTTCTTCATTTTCCCTGCTCGGGCAATTTCTATTCTTGTTTGTATTATATTATATTCGTTGTTTGTTCCTCTGTCTGCTCTGTCCAGGTTCCTAAATATTTATATATTTGCACCTTTTCTATGACGTTATTTGCTACACGAACATTGAAGTAGTAAATAAAATGCAAAAGGAATGTGAAATTATTAAGACAAAAAAGAGAAATATTTGGGCCACATAATGAGAGATCCCAAATACGAAATTCTCCAGCTGATAGTACAGGGGAAGATTAGTGGAAAGAGAAATATTGCCAGACGTAAGGCCTCGTGGCTCAAAAACTTAAGGGATGCAGTCAATAAGGCCCGAATAGCTATGATGATAGCGAACCTCCGATAGAAGACGCACCCAAAGAAGAAGAATACTTTTCTGTTACTAAATAGTTTACTGGTAAGTAGGTTACTCGCTACTGCACTAGCGCAATTCTAACAAAGCTGGTTCGCACTAGGGCGAGTAGTTTAGTAGGATAGCGAGTGGTTTACTAACTAATCTTGTGCAAATAATAAATTTAGTCAACTAGACAACATAATCTATTATACATAGGTTTAATGGTAAGTAGGTCACTTGCAACTCGCTACTATACTTGCCTAATGTAAACGACGCATGTAAGTAGTTTAGTAGAGTAGCGTGCAGCATTTTAATAATAAATGTATAAAAACAGTTAAATTTAACTACAAATTAATGAACGGATATCAAATTTTGTAAATTGATCATATTAGACTGGCTAATACTTAAACAATATAAATTGATGAAAATGAAGTATCTAGTATAAAATTTTGTTTAATTATTATTTTATTTTAATATACCAAGAGCATGTATTATTGGTGGTTGCATATATTATTATTACATTATTCTCCTAACTACACTGTCTAGAAACTATTTGATCCTTGTTTGTTAAAAGAGCATTAATATTTAAGATACATAAAAATCTTTCATTCATTTCAAATCTCTATTGACAACAAACAGCAAATGTCAGAATAGAAGACTGATTAACAAATGCAGTTCATATAAAAGGAATAAAACAAAAATCTATTAATCTAAACAAAGTTTTAAACATTTATGCAGAGCAAAGAATTACAGCAGCTATAAAAAAGAAGAGAAAAAATCTATCAATAAAATTTAATAGTACTCCAATAAACAACCGGAGATATGCAGATGACACAGTAATTGTGGTTTAGAAGCAGTACAAAAAATGATCAACCAAATATACGTAGCAGGATTTGAAATAAATTACTATGTTTTTTATCACAATTTATTTAGTCACACCGTGACTGCAGTTTCGACTGAACCTCAGTCTGATGAAGACTGAGGTTCAGTCGAAATTGCAGTCAAGGTGTGACTAAATAAATTGTGATAAATAACATAGTAGTTTATTTCAAATCCTGCATTATGAATTATCACTTAGTAACGGTCGATTCTATCAATTTTCTTAAATATACGTAGTATTTTTCTTCTCATTCCTTCAGATTTCCTTTGTTGGTTTTTTTCTGTTTCCATGTCATTTCATGTCTTCATCCACTGTTCTGATGTGACCAATCCATCTTGTTTGGGGTTTTCCAGTACGTACTTCTTTTATTTCGCAGGGTCTCCAGAATGTAATTTTATGATTCTATTGATTTTTATTTTATCTACTGTTGGTCACAATTTTTGTTTTATTTGTGTATATTGTTATTCTTATTTATTGAGACAGGTTGCTTAGCTTTTCTACCATATTTACAAGCTACTTGATGATAGTGCTTAATAGTATCATGTCGTCTGCACCGCTTTATGACTTTCTTATTCCAGCTTAGTTGCTTAAAAACCGTTTCTAGTTTCCTTACTGCAACCATTTGTAAACATGTTAAGGTATTATTTAATGTAAGCCCACTTCTTCCCTATTTGAGACTAATCACCGACACCAAAGGTTAACCACTTAACCACACGTGTACGCAGATTAGAGACAGTACACGGGACCTACTGTGTTTTCCAAAAAAGGTACGATCAGTATGATTGACCCTCCAAGTAAAGACTACCCGGATTTAAACCTGAAACTATTACAACAGTAGTTATTACACTAACCAAAAAAGTTCAGGCAATAAATTGAACCTTTGGAAGACTTAATGATTATAAGCAAAGAATAGACCACAACTTTCAGGTTGATTGTGTTTCTGTTCAATGCGCAAAAAATAAAATATTTCCAGAAAACCTTAACCAACAACTCACTCAACACAGATCCGGTGCATTATTAAACAAACAAAGTTAATCTAACACTTAAAAGTAAAAAAAGTAGGTATTTTGTGGTCACAATCTCTATCCCTGCCAATAAGAATGTTTAAGTGCTACGTGTTCTCGGTCCTTATGTATGAGGGTGTAGATAAACCCAAGGATACTCTACATCAACTATCCGCAACACATTCTAAATACTAATATCCCAAATATATTAGAAAAGTAATATAAAGCCAAGAAACCTGCGAAAAGAGGAAGACTCTATTTAAAAAAACCTCCGTCAATAGATTTTATAATCATATTCATCATTATTACTAACAACAATTTCAAAACAGCGTGCAATAAAGTGATTTCAAATTAAAGTTTCATCAATTAAGATCCAAATCTATTTTATTATACCCAATATTCTCTTTAATATGCCATATTAAAGAGAAAATTAATATTGAACTGTTCTTGAAGGCTCGTCAAAATATTTGATGTTGTTAACAAGAATCGATTAGTTATTGCTTGCACAATTGACGCCTCTGGCTCGTTCATGTTAGTATTAACAGGTAGAGACTGCGAGCAAAGCACGTTCTCATCTCGTGGTTTGAGGTGACGGAGAAAAGAGATAGGAGTCAGTATACAGATAGTATATAGTAGCACCCTTGCACATATTGCGCTTACTACAGCGCTTAAACACGGTGTAAAAAATTAAATAATTTCAAACATGCATTAAAAAAACAAACCACGTAAATCAAAACTTTATTTGTTACTCAAACTATTAACTTTTGTGGACATGTATGACGGACGGATTGTGCAGCCAGATTTTCTAAAAAAAGGTGAAAAAAGATTTGTTGGACGAATATTATGACTATGTTCACCTTGGCGGTGACAAAGAATGGCAAGTCTAGTGTAGTTCATGCTCTAGAACGCGCAGCTTCCTCTAAAAAATGGATGTCAATGTTTATTTCACATCTACAAGCGTCCGGTGATGGCTCCCCCTTTTTTGTTTATTATTTCTCAGATTTTATATAATACACAAATCAGCTAAAAATCAAAGTTTTTTGTTTAAATTAAATTATGTTATGCACATTCCGCTCGTCAGGTCAAAACGTTTTCAAGGTGTTGGACTGATCGCGACAGTTCTACTAGTTTTGGCCTTCACGATCTCTAGACCTCACAGCACTAAAATATAGCTAGGGTTGGTTTAAAAGTGAAGACACATTCAAGATGTATTAATTCAACGCATTCGAAATACTGCATTATTTAACGTCCGTCTATTTCTGTTTTGAGACTAATCGCCGACGCCAGAGGTGAACCACATTTGGAAATTTTTCGCTAATTTAAGAATTCAAGCCCAAACGTGAACGCAACATCTAGACAGTACACGGGATCAACTGTTTTATTCCTATTCGAAAGAAGGTGTGCGCAATACAATTTTTCACTGACCCGACAAAATCGACCCTAGAAATAAGAAGTGTCCGGGCCCGGATTGGAACGCGAGACCCCGAAACAGCAGTCAACAAACTAACCACTAAACCACTTGGGCAGCATGACTCAATCACAAGTGTTCTTTTGATATGATTCAATAAAACGAACAACAGACAACCTTTGTAGACAAACTATAAAATGTTTAAAAGTAAATTTATCAAAAATTTGCCAGCAAAACGTAATGCACGAAAGTTCGTATATTTTAAACTATGCTAACTTGACAAAAATTGGATAACAACAATGGAGTTTTTACATTATAATCACTTGTATAATACACTCATTAACTCATCCTGTATATTAAAATATAGAAAAGAAAAATATAGAAAGCTTTCATTGACCCGCAAGAGCCGTGGGTTAGCCATGCCTGATATAAATTTTGAATAAAATATGCAATGGTTTTAATTTATATAAAATGTGTCATTATTTTGTATTTTATTTAAGAATAAATTAAAAATATATTGATAATAACATCTTATAAAGCCTCTTGTACAGTGTTTTAGTTAAACGGTAGGTTGGTTATAGTATCAACAATTTCCGTTTATGGTGGTTAACCAATTGTGTACACATAAACCCTGATTTAAATTGATGATGTAAATTAACAGCTCACTGCTTAACATTATTCTCATCATGCATCCCATAAACAAACTTATTTATATTACTCACTTAAATATATTAATCATTTCAATTTTGTTCATTTAAAAAATAATAAATAAAAAATAAAACTTGAATTGAGAAATATGATTTGAATGAAATGATAATAAAATTATATGTTTTTAACAACAATGACTTTAATTTTAATCATACATTTTTTATGATTATAATTATTAAATAAATTATCATAAAAAAGATAAAATTTGATTCATTTGTTTCTAATATACATACATATTTTTATTTTTTAGAATATATGTGATTTCTTTACTAAACTTTCGCCATCTGTGCAAATTGCACAATATTCTTTATCATTTGCATTTTAAAAGTTATTATTTGAAAACTGGAAATGATTGTACAATTATTATGGCCAAATACGGGCATCATTTCCCAATACTTTGTTTTATAGTTACAATGATGTAATTGCTGGTTAATTCAATGATATTCTTATGTTTTATGTCTTAAGTGTTGAAATGTGATATACACTTCAAATCGGCCACTTGTACCACATTTATTTACATAAAGTATAAATAAAAAGGAAGGTTATATTTAAATAGCGATTTAAAACATCAATCGAGTTAAATTGTGATGATAAAATAATTACACAGATCATGGTTGGAATTTTATTGTGGGACGAATATGGGGCAATTACGGCAATTTTAATCAAAAGAATTATTGTTGACGTTGCTAGAATTTCGATGTAATTAATAGTCCGGTTACAACTGGACAGGTAATGGTCTACGAAATATCCCTGTTCGGTAAGTTTTAAAGTGCCAGCAATTTGTCTGCATTGTAGTTTTAGTACTATTCCGGTAAATAATACTGTACAATGAATGTAATAAATTTAATATCAGCATTTATTTATTTTATACTTTGAAGACTCCATTTATTTTTTGGATAAATAAAATAGCAAAAATACAATAATATATAATAATAATTTAATTAATAAATAATAAATAATAATAATAATAATAATAATAATAATAATAGCGATAGAGATTATGTAAAATTAGTCTGCAACATTTTATAATTTTATTTTCACTTGAATGTCGTTAAGTTTTAATAATTTAAATTAAATGATTTAAACTTTATTTTATAGTTATCTGTTTGATTTTGACTTAAGTAATAACAATTTTAAAGTGTTATCTTGTTTTTTCCATTGTAGAGATTATTTTTATATTTATTGTTTATTAACAGCCGAAACTAGTCCCCAATAATAAAAAACAACAAAAAGCATATAGGTAGAATTATTGAATTATTTCACAACATAACCCCAAATATAAACATTATGATCAACCAACCCAATAATTGACTATTATTTCTTTTGATTTTGACCAAGTTTTATTGAATTCGACAAAAGAAGAAACAAATTTGTGTATACTGAGAGTATATTGAGCCTACAAGCAATAAAACTTATTATTCTTATTATCAGCTTTACAAATAATTATGACTAAATGACTATAGATCGAGATCAAATGTGGGATTAATAATGAATAAATCTGACTAAATAAACTTCATTTCAGACTAAATTTACAAACATTTAGAAGTACCTGCTTTCTACTTCTGAAGTGGAAAGAGCAAATTGCAAAAAAATGAAACTTTCTGATTGGTTGGAACTGATTACCACCACCTGTGACTAAGTGTAAGCTATATAAAATATAGCTACACATTTCATCAGTTCACAATGTTGTGTTATACGTACTATTATTGTGACCAAATGCAAACAGAATGATTTAATAGCTTAGCTCTCAATTGGCCCAATAAGTTCTATGTGATTTATAGAAATCGACTAATATACATTTTGAAACGTAATACTTGTTTTTTATTAAACTGATTGACATCAATTCAGAAGTGTCTGACCATGCATTAATCTGGTTCAGTATTAAATCTGACAAACATTTGCTCCTGGAAACAGAAACCCGAGAAAAACCGACTGGGATCTATATAAACAGATACTAGTGGATCAAATTGGGGTAGTCCAATAGATTGATTTTCCAAAACCCTAAACTAACTAACTCCAATGGTAGCAAAAGCGATACACAAAGTGGAGATAATAAATAATTCGATGTCAATTCCATCAAAACTACTTTGGAAGAAAGCAACCCAAGAACTGCCAAATACACTTCAAACAAGATTACTTGCTATAACAGGGAGCTCAACAGAGCAAGGACTAGCACAAGAAAACTGTCCAACACAGCCAAGAGAAACAAAAAGTGGCCTATATACGACGATGTCATTAAAAAAACAAAAAAAAGAGTATTGGATAAAATACTTAAAAAGAAAAACCGCACAAAGAACATTGGTTCTCTAAATACAGAAAGGCAAAATTACACAGAATCTGTTGAAGATACTCTGCAAAAAGTACTGCTACTACGGACACACTCCCCGGGAACTATGTTTTTAAAAACGCCGAATTCAGAAGACCTTGAACTATCGAACAAAGAGGCACATAAGAGGGACTGGGATAAGGTAAAAATATAATTAACCAAAGTAAATTAGAATACGGAATCAAATTGTTTAAACCTTTTAAGTCGCCAGGAGCTCATGAAATTCTCTATACCATACTACAGAAACGTATCCGGCCCTGGGATAGCCACAATGTGAAATCCTCAGGACTAGTTTAGCAGTTTTATAAATACAAGCAGCTGGTGGTATTTATACCAAAATCAAGGTAACCTACGTACGCCCTGGTTAAATCTTACAGATCGATCACTTGACATCTATTATATTAACATTATTGAAAAAATGTAGATATATACATACGGGCACTAAAAACCCAAACATTAGACATACTGATGCTGGTGCTGTACCAGCTTCAGTATGTCTACCAATCTAAAAAAACTGCAAATACATAAGCTACTTAGTAGATGCAAAAAGACTAAACAATTTCTTTCGAGAGATTTTTGGAGATTGAAGAGGCTTTAGATAATATCACCTTTACTTCCATTGATATGGTAATGAAGGGCCAAGAATTACCACTTCTTGTCCTAAATTGGGCCAACTCTGTTACAATCGGAACCATGTTCAAAAATCGGACTGCCAAAATAACATTATATAGAAAAACTGTAGGATCCAAGATAGCGAGGGGTGTCCACAGAGCGGTGTACTCTCACTTCTGTGTGGGGTGCCTCGTCAGCGACTCTATGACGACTAAATGATATAGGCATCTTTGCCATAGCTTATGCTCACAATACTTTTAATCGACAAGTTTTAACTGCATCTAACCTGATGCAGGTCACACTAAATACCGTAAAAAGGTAGTGCATTAAAGTTGGACTATCAGGAAACCAAAACAAAACGGTGAAGATTTTATAAAACGACAAAACACCAAAAATGTAAGTAAAAAACCTTGAAAATGTATGAAACTACACTCCCAATGAAGAAAAAGTAAAATATCTATGACTTACGCTTGACCCAAGACTAACCTACCACATTTATTTAGTAAATATGATAATATCGGTGCTCTTTGCAACCACAATAATGACCCGACGCATTTCACCAAACCAAGCAGTGCACAAGTTACAAATAAACAAAAATGTTTCTAATCTTCAGACCGAATAAAACAAGCGTGTTGCATGAGGGAAAACTCTAATAATGAAGTCAGACTTCAAAAAGGTTCTTTGATGTAGTAAACAGTCGCGAGACAAGTGGCCAAAGAAAAAATTGTCCGGCACAAGACAAAGAAACAGTGTCCGGTGTCATTTTGGTATTATCTGTGTACCAGACAGATAATATCAAAATGACACCGGAGCTGGAATATATGAAGGCAAACATCGGAGAAAGCAGATTACACTGCCCTAAAACAAATTTGCCTCTGTCTTTCAAGCAAAATTAGGCAACATTAAGTGATGTACCAAAAACATAATAAAGTTAGGTTAGGTTAGGTTAGGTTATTAAGTTCAATCCAACAAACCAATTACCATCATGTCTTACAGCCAAGCAGCATGGGAGGCATTACAGTTGCCAGTAATAAAATCTAAACTGGTTTTATATTGCATACACAGTTTGGAAGTACTGGCCACAAACAACAGAGTAATTTAAAGTAGATACATGCGTAAGTATTGATTTAATATAGTCTAGTACAAAGTTTTCAAGTAAAAGAATGACTATAGACGTATAAAACTAGTACCCAAAGATGCGTAATTTAATATAGATTCATGCGTACGTGTTAGTTTCGCAAGGCCCAGTACAAACTTTTCGAGTAAAACAACAAAAAACGTGATTTTCATTACAAGTCGCACTGTTTAAGTATTAAAAAATGACTATAGAGGTATGAAATTAGTACCAAATGATGCGTAATTTAATGTAGATTAATGCAAAAGTATTTGTTTAGTAGGGCACATTACAAAGTTTTCGAGTAAAACGCAAAAAACTATTTGTAAACGTGATTTTTATTACAAATCGCATTGTTTAGGCATTAAAGAATGACTATAGAGATATGAAACTAGTACTAAAAAATTGGTTTAATAGAGCCCAGTACAAAGTTTTCGAGTACAAAGCATAGAAGGAATCCTTAAGGCCAACCAACTAGCCAAAATTACAACAACTGGGACATTAATTGAATTAGAACAAACTTGAGACCGAAAAAGAAATAATCCAAAGCAAACGGAACACAACAACCTGTGAAAAAGCTGCCGAAGGATGAATACTACACAAAATTATTCCAAATAGAACCAACAAAAAATACTCCAACGGAAGTATCGCATATGAGTAAAATCAAACTGCAAAGACTTAGAGGACTGATTACCGGATTATGTAATCTTAAGAAGCATATTTTGGATAAACAAGAAAATCCACTATGAAGCGGATGCTTGGAGGACAAAGAGACTGGTATTGGCATATGTATACAGAAAAAGAGCTGAAGACAATCGCTTGGATTTCATAGAAGAGACAAATTGCCAAATTGTAAGATGTCAAAAGTGCAGAATATGACTACCAGGACTGCAGTACAAACCATCTCGGAAAAAAATTAAGTGTAGCTTAAATAAAAATTTTTGTTTTGAAATGTGCAATTATTTCTGACTAAGTAAATAATTTATAAAACATTTTACTTTTTAGGAATTGATTATAATTAACAACTAGTGTACAACCAACATAGCATGGCCTATGGAAGGCATTTTCGAGCAACGATAGAAAAGAACGCATAACCAGAAAGAGGCCCAGAGTATGCACAGAGAGAAAACCAGCGCTGGTGTTGTCTCTGAGCATACTTTGGACTTTTCTTGCGTTAAGAGTTATTTTCTATCGCCTTTGCAAAAACGCCTTCCATAAGACCATGCTAAGTTGGTTGTACTATAAGTAAAATAATTTCAAACATATTATACTCTGACTAAGGCGACTTTTCTTGGTTAATTTCGTGTACATTTTAATGATTGCAACTAAGTGAAATAGATGACTAAGTGTAAATGTAAGTGGTCCAAAACTATATCAATTTTTATTGAACTAATTAAGTGATTTTAATTAAGTACCCTCCACAAAAAGACTTTTATAAATTTATGTGTAATTATTTTGTTATTATCCTATCATTTTCCAATTACTAAATCTAGTTTGTTGCTGATATATTACTTACACATGTTGGTCGCAGAAAAAGTGGATACTCACCTGCAACAATAAAAAAAATATATTGATATAAGTATTTCAATAGTAATTAACATTTTTTTTTAAAGAAATTGAGTTGTTACGTGATTAATATTAATTATATCGACACGGTAAAAAAAAACTATATGGTTTGGGTGGTCCTAATAAACATCAAGCCATTTATGTCTGATCCAAATCAATAAACAAATCCAAGCTTATCGCCCAACATCTACATTAGAACAGTTTTAGCAATAATCCTCGTAGGCGGCAAATTTTAGATAGAAATAATTTTCGACGTGAGCTAGATAAATTGCATAAAATGCAAATCTATATCAGCAAAGATTTATATACCAGCGTGTTGCTCAGTGTAGATAAACATCCGCGTTTTAATTGCGAATGTTAACCCCACACGGCATTTAATATTATTATTCACCAAATGCAACGCTCTTAGTCTGGCACACGGTTATTAAATTATGCGCGATACGGTCAAGCCAACTGTTTAAATCCATAACAAAATTAATCGATTTAGAGAGGATGGACGATATCAATTTGGTCGGAGGGCAGCAAAGTGCAAGCTCATTTTTTTGTTATTGTTTATAAATTCCGGTATTAGCATATACCACGGTCTAGAATGTCGGAAAAAGCTCTAAGCTCCATAGGTGGATTAAAAAGAATTTAGCGATGTGGGCTTTTAGTCCGAGGGAAAGTTTTAATTTATGCGATAATTGCGTTTTCATGATTAGTTTTTCTTTGCGGGATTTGCAGATTGGATTATTTGAAATCCATATTTAGTTAAGTTAAAATGAAATTTACAAATGTATACCTAATGAAGAATTTTTATACAGAAAAAGCAAGAAAAATTAAAAATTTTTTTTTTTCTAATTGTACTTTTTCAAATATTTTTTCATAGTTCATGTATAATAGTGATGTATTTTTATGTAAAAACAATTTTTCAAAAAAATTAAAGGAATAAGAAAATTATATTAAAAACAAAAACTAAAAAAACTGACTTTTCTAAAAAAAATCATTTTTAAAGAAATAAATTTCAGAATAAAAAATTATTTTCATTATATACTTATATGTACTCGTGGTTTATGGCTGAAATTTCAATTAATAGATAAATTTCATAAACAATTTCAATTTATATCAGATAGTTTACTAAAAATTGTGATTAATGGCTAAAATCACAACAAAAAGTAATATAGAAAATCGCCTAAAATTGTTAACCTAGATATCCTTTAATAATTGGCTTCACGTACCGTTGCTAAATTAATTAACATTTTTGAAAAATATCCATAAAATTTTATTGAAATTTGTTTAAATGTTACTGAACATGTTAATTTGTAATATCCCGATAACAATTCATTTTAAATATAATGCATAAACTTTAAACATTTTAATATTGCCTTCCATATTAAAAAAACTCAACCCAACTTTTATCTAACAAATTTCCTAAAAGCTATGCAATACTTTTATAGCATACTTACTCAAAATACCACACAGAATTTATTTAATTAAAAATGAAATACACATTCGAGCGAAACAACAAAACTTTTTTAATCAATTTCGATCACTTCACAAGAATTGTTTATATAAAAGCGATTAATTTAGCTATGGACATTTATTTAAAATGGTTTGTTGATTAATTGAATTCAATCGCATTCATTTAATCTGTTATAATATTCATCAATATGTTTGATTTACAAGAAACGAAATCGTGGTCGATACATTCACAGTTAATTTATATCTCGTTGTTCTGAAAAAGGCAAAACTACATTCTTTTTTTTTTCTTTCTTCATAACTAATATATTTTTTAATACTTGCTAAAGTTTCACCGCGTGGGATAAATATCCGAATGGATGGAAAAAATCTTAACTGTATTTTTGTTTGACCCATAAAGAATATGTCCTTGTATAGAAAGTTTTCGGAACTTGTTGTCCGATATATACTTTTTTAAGAACATTTATTAATCGAAAGTTTATATTATATTGCTTAACGATTTGAACAATAAACAAATTAATTGAAACTTTGTTGCCGTTATAAATGAAATTCATAAATTTCCTTCTCTTCTAAACTTATTCAGAATAAAAAGTTTGGAACTTGTTCGCGACATCGAAGACGTATTTCAATGGAGTCGCATATAGCTTAATTGAAACCTCTTTGGGGTAAAGTTAGGGAGATACTTATAACAAGGAGGCAGTAATATATATCTATATAAAAAATATATAGCGGATAAAGGTTTATTATGTAAATGCTATCCGTCGGATCAATAACTTGCGATTTAGGTGACGAAGATCATTAGTAAGGCTTGAGCGGATGATCTTCAAATCAATTTTTCATTCCGGGTTATAACTTATGTTTCCTGACAGCGGATTACCATTTATCTATTTATGATTCTTTTAAACGTTGATCAAATCGAGCAGCGATTTTATTGCTAATTCGCATATTCCGCAACATTTTATTTTCGAAAACTCTCCACCATCTTCCATTAAAATAAGTAAGTTTTCAATTTATTTTTTGATTATTTCATTTAATTTTTGTTAGTTTTATTCTTTTTTCATTATTTTTTAGTTATTCTGCAACTACGTCTTGTATATATTTGTTTGTATAATTAAATAACAAACTTGGTTTTTGCTCAATTTCAAATATTGTTCAATAACAATTTTTAAATTCCAATCTTTTACGATTAAAAAAAACAATACATGTATTTTATATATATTTTATTTTTGAACTCTTAAAATTGAGCAAATGGCGTATTGATTGTTAATTCGAGATTTTTAATAATTAGAGTTAAAAACGCACTTGGTGTATGACCGAAATTTTCAACAAATTATTTTATAATATGTGTAATAAGTGGATATTTAATTTTAAAAAATAAAAAAAAATTAAAACTAAGAAAATGGCGGATAGTTAGTTCAAGACTTTTATTTGAGACCATCAAACTTGCTGTAATTTTGAAATTATGGCATATATCTAGCTAAAATTTTCAGCAAATTCGTATATAATATATTTAATTAATATGTCAAAATTTAAGAAAATGGTGGATAGTTAGCTGATATTGAAATTTTTAGTTGACACCACTAAACCTAACATATATCAAGCTGAAATTTTCAATAAATTTGTATTTAATATGTCTAATTAATATGTGTAAATTTTATTGTTGAATTTTTAAAATTAAAAAGATGGCGAATAGTTAGCTGATCTCAAGATTTTTAATTGAGACCACTAAACATGCTGTAATTTTTAAAATATGGCATACATTTCGCTGAAATTTTCAACAAAATAGTTTTTAATATGTCTAATTAATATGTGCATATTTTATTTTTAATTTTTTTAAATTGAGATAATAGCGGATAGTTGATAGCTGATCTCGAGAATTTTAGTTGAAACCACTAAATCTTCTGTAATTTTGAAATTATTGTATATATCTAGCTGAAATTTTCAACAAATTTGTATTTAATATATCTATTTATCATGTGCAAATTTTATTGTTGAATTTTTAAAATGAAGAAAATGGTAGATAGTTAGCTAATCTTGAGATTTTTAGTCGAGACCACTAAACCTTTTGTAATTTTGAAATTATTGCATATATCTGGCTAAAATTTTCAACAAATTTGTGTTTAATATATCTAATTAACATGTGCAAAATTTTATTGTTGAATTTTTAAAATTAAAAAAATGGTAGATAATTAGCTTATCTCGAGATTTTCAGTCGAGACCACTAAACCTTTTGTAATTTTGAAATTATTGCATATATTTGGCTGAAATTTTCAACAAATTCGTATTCAATATGTCTAATTTATATGTGCAAATTTAATTTTTGTATTTTTAAAATTAACAAAATGGGGATACTTTGCTGATTTCGACATTTTTAATTGAGATCTCTAAACATGCTGTAATTTTGAAAACATTGCTTATGTTTGGCTGAAAATTTCAACAAACTAAATGATTTTGAAATGCATTTTGACCGTCGAAACTGTTATTTATGACAACCAACAGCAAAATCGTCGATGTATTCGTGAAGATTATATTAGCTGAATTAGTATTAAATGTTTTATTAAGAATTCTGGGTTATGGAATAAAGTTTTTCTCCCTATAAATTGCATTTTTTAGCTTCAAAACTGCTATATTTAGCAAACCAGCCATAAAACAGTGCAGGCTATAATTACTTACATTTTTTGTTAATCTTTCCTAGCTTTACAATCAAGTCTTTCTGTTTTTAAATTGCATGTTGACCTACAAAACAGTTACAAATTTATGTCGACTGCTACTTAAAAATAGTTTTCAGTTGCTTTGATAACCAAAGCTGCTATTTTTGGAATCAACTGCAAAAGAGTTGAAGTTTAAAAACATTTTTCGACCTGAAATAGTTATGTTTAGATATTTTTCTAAAAACTCCAAACTAGTTATATTGTTCTTGGCTCTAAGTTGCCATAAGAGCTTCAACACTGGCCAAAATTATAGCATTTTTGATACCAACTACAGAAGACTTGAATTTTTCCTACTTATCAGAAACTTTGAATGATATTTTTTAAATTTATGCAACTTATTATAGACACTAGAACTAGGTTGCTTAATGCAAATCCTTGAAAAATTGTAACAACTAAAAAACTGTGGTAGTAAAGCATTAATTGACAATGTCTGATTATGATATCTATATATGATATGATATGATATTCAAGATGTTGTAATTGGGTCGATTAACAATATTATTTCTGCACTTCTCCAGCAGTGAAGTTAACTGTTAATATTCTTTGTCGAAAAATGCAAATTGTCTTTTATAATTTGTAAATTTGGGATCTGATAAGCTTTCACTAAAGTTGATAAAATCAGACAAACCAAAGACAACACAAATGTATCTGGAACTCTTCAGTATTTACACAACGGTAGAGTCTTTCTACCGTTCTAATTAAAAAAATGTTTTACCAAATTAAAAAAATATAACAGTAAAATTTATTAAAAGTTTTGCACAAAAATGATATTTGACTATGAAGTAGATTGTCTAAATACTTTGAATCTGATTTATCTAATGATCTAGATAAAAGATTTTGGAAGAAAAGAGTAATTAATATGCAAGAGAAGTTGGGGAACAAAATTTAGTCAAATTTATGGTCTAGTTCTACTCAACATGCACCAAATCACCAAATCACAGTTTAATTTCAAAAATTAAATCGACAAATCTCAATTTCCCAACTGTCTGAGCCGTAGAGTCATAGCATAGACGTTACACATAACAAATGTAATAGCTGTAAATGTAATTTACTTATGATATGTTCCAATCATTTTTTGATTAGTATAAACCAAAAATTAGTTAAAATATTTTCAAAATTCGACCTAATTCCAAATATTTAAATTTGGATTATATTTGTAATCACTTTAAAATTGAGTCCCATTAAAAAATCGTTCTGATAAGAATGATTACAAATTTCTGTTCTAATTAAAAATTGTTCTAGCCTAAAATCCGACTCAAATTAAAATATTTCATTCTTAATAAGTTGATTACAATCAAGTTTTTCGGAGTAATTTTAAAATGTGTCTGAGTTTTGTTTATGTGCACATATTACAAATGTTTAGATTATGTCCCGTCGATAGATATGTTGTCATTTTTTTATAAAAAGGTACTATTCATTTATTTCAAGCATTATTTTAGTAAGTACAATATTTAAATTTGTCTTGTTTATTTTGCGTAAATGTATATTTGTCATACGTTTTATTTATTTTTTCTTTATTTACTTTACTTTGCATTCATCTTGTCTAAATTTTCCTATTTATTTTTTCGTATTTTTAACTAATTTTTTTATATTGTTATTTATATTTGATTTATTATTATTTTTCGTTAATTTATTTTTTGATTTACTTTAATTTGCACCTATTTTGTCTAAATTTTCGTTTTTTCGTTTAATTTTTTTTTGTTTTTTAAATTATAAATTATTTTGTTTATTTTTAATTTTTTTTCAATTATTTTGTATTGCTTTTGTATGCTTTTGTTTGCTATTTTTCAATTATTTTTGAATGACTCGATATTTTAATTTATTTTATTGTTTATGGTTGTATTCAATAGAACTTTATTTTTATTTATGTATTTTAATTCCTTAATATTTTTTTAAATTTGATATTTGTGTTTTATTGTGTCTTCCTTTTTTATTCCGTGTATCTTGTTCAATTCGTTTCAATTATTTTTTGTCAATATTTACTTTATTTTTCTTTTATGCTTTGAATTATTTCGTTAAATTTCCTGATTTATTTTTAATACTTTCATTGAATATAAACACAAAGAGCCAATAAATTCCACTGAATTTACACTTTATGTCTGTTAAAGAAGAAAATAATACCCGAAAACTAGATGCACCGGAGACAATCAATCAAAAACTAATATTTACGCTTCGAAGTGAAGTTAAAAAAGTTGGGTGGGATTTAAAACATCCTCCAAAGCAAACTACTCTAAAAATAAAACCTTGCCTTTCTTGGTTTACAGTTCAGTAAATTTTAAATTGCAGTAAAATAAGTTTCTATTGAAATGGCTCACGTGGTAATATCGTCCCTCTGCGAAAATGCATTATCCCAAAGCAAGGAAGCCAGCAGCCATTAGCTTCTTCAAAAACTTTACATTTCACACAACTTTAACCCACTTTAATGACATCGAATTGCGCTCAATTCAATAATAGCCTAAACAAAAATTTATAAAATATTTAATGATAAACTTTTGGAAATAAAGAAAGCAACCGAGTCGAAAAATAAATAGCCCAAAGAATGTTAATTGTAATAAATTTCAACAAACAGCAAACATTCCTCTTCGCTTAAACCTTTTAGGGGGAAGGCTAAAAATCGCCTCGCATTTAGAAACACGCGGATTTAATCGTTCCAAATGATATTATTCACCCCTTCACCGACCCTCCCGAAGTTTACTTTCTATTTACTTGATGCCCCGACAAATTGCAGCAATTATGTTCATTGCTTTCGGTTAAATTCAACTTTGCCTGGTTTTACATTTGCCCCGGTGGCACTTCGAGCAAGCAGAAATTAATCTCGCGCGTCACTTTTGGCCAGCACCGCATTTTAATTTACCTTATTATTATCCGTGGAGAAGGCAGGCGTTTTTAATCGCTTCAAAATGTAATAAAAGCCAACAGAGATAAGGTGATTATAATTTTAAGAATATTAAAAACTTTTTTTACATTTAGTATTTTTATTTTGGGGACAATTGGTGATCGTGATGAGGCTTTTGTGCTTGAAAGATTTTACTCAAAGATACTTCCGCATTGTATTAATTTTCCCTTCGTTTCTAATTATGCCTGTATTACTTTACGATTGTCCATTGTTTTGTTTCGAATAGGATACTGCTATCTTTTGCAGAATATTTTGATATTTATACTGCAGGCTTACCTTCGTTCATTGTAAAAATGTATTATGTAGGATTTGTATTAGAATAATTATGCAAATGAATAATAAAACAAGTAGTTATATCATGTGACTCCATTTGTTTAAGGTTGTAACAACAATGAAAAACAATTAATATTAATTGATCGCAAACATCAATAGAATATAACAGCATACACCCAAGCTTGTACTATAAATAATTATTACACATGCCAAAAGCCCATAACGTAGATTTAATTAACTAATACAATATCGTCGGTTTGTTTCTTGGAATAGAATATTTAATTATCTAATATCCCTAAGGTATACAAGAATCATTTTTGCGAAATATTGTGATG
>JARJEC010041392.1:0-20488 GCA_030264575.1 Tachinus sp. AB-2021 | reverse complement strand
CTAAATCTGGTAAAACTCGTTTTGGATATATTTACAAATAATTTATTACTATTGAACCATTCAATACAAGAATTTATTACTTCCTTGCATTTGTTTTCTAAATATATATTATTATCAGCACTAATCAATGCTGTCGTATCATCTACATAATTGAAAGTTTTATTTTTTACATATTCACTGAGATCATTTAAGGATATGATAAACAAAATCGGGCCGAGTATAATTCCTTGTGGAACACCTAAATCTAACTCGACAGTTTCTGATGAGGTATTATCAATCACAGAAATTTTAACCGTTCTTATTTTTACCCTCTGTTTTCTGTCAGTTAAGTAGCTTCTAAACCGTGTATTTAAAATTCGTCTGATTCCATAACTATGAAGTTTATACAATAGCTTTTCCAGGTCAATACAGTCAAACAGTAGACTCAAGTCGAGATAAAGAGCTATAGGAAATTCACCTTTTTGGAGACATTCAATTAATTCTATATGACATTTATGAATGGCTGTTATTGTCGAACGTTTTTCGCGAAAACCGTATTGGCTATCCAAAGGAATTGAACATTTAAAAAAAAATTATTAAGTCTATCAAACATACAATATTCAAACACTTTTACAATCCCGTTTATTTGAGAAACTGGCCTATAGTTTTCAATATTTTCTATCACCTTTTTTGTATATAAGTGTTACAATGTAAGTTTTTAACACCGTAGGATAAGCTCCTGTACTGAATGATGTATTAATTAAATGTGTCAATGGTTCACACACATATTTGATTTGCATTTCGTTTTAAGATTATATCGGGTATATTATCTGATCCCTTCGAATATGTATTTTTGGCTCAATCCTTACAAACATAGATGACTCATTACGTGATATGTTATTGCTGTTAATCTTATTTGTTGCAGGTATATTATTAACGATATCTATAGGTGTTTTTTTTAAGTATTGAACTTATATTGCAATATCATTGTTTCACATATTTTTGATTGGTAATATTCAATTTTTTTCTTTTAATTAATTCTGTGTGTTTTGTTTTAGCCATCTTATATTGATCCTTCAGAGCTCGGTACTTAGTTTGTAACCCTTTTCAATCTCTGAATTTCATATTTGAGTTTTTAACTTCAATATCTACCCATGATCTATTACTGTTATTATTTTTAAACGATTCTAGTTTAATAGGGCAACTGTTATTGAAATGCAGTATTCATTATTCAGGACTGCTGACCAGTCTTTCTTGTCAAGATTTTCAATTAAATTTATAATTTCTTGTTCACCAAAGATTCTTTTATATCTCTTTGTTAGTTTTTGACTGAGTTTAATATTTGTATTATAAAGTAAAGCTTTGTGATCAGTAATGATAGTATCTATTGTGGTGCAGTCACCATTTGTTTGTAAATCTGTGTAAATATGATCAATGCATGTGGCAGATATAGATGTCTCTAGGGTTGGTTTAGTGTTTGGACAATCTAATTTAAAGCTAACAGACAGTTTAATTTATCCTTATTTTTGGAAGATTTCCCGCCTCCTCTTCCATGTCTACTATAATTAGACCCTAAAACATATAAAAGCATTTTTAATAAATCCAATTTAGAGTTGTTTATCCAAGTCTTCGTAAAACAAATAAACTTTAATTTAAAATTTTGAAAGTTAATATTAAATTGATTTATTTTTTGCTATTTATTGACCTCACATTAAGTAACAAAAGATTATAGTTATTATTATTATTCATCTTAGCCGATTTCGTCATAGTTGCTAAGTTAAGATTTAACCTGTTCTGTCTGGAGCTGTGACAGATTTTCTCCTTTGGAAAAACTGATTTATTAAAGTTCCTTCCGACCAGAATGATGGACTGCAGATTATTTCTTGTGCATCATGATATTCCAATTTTGAACGACGTAAAATCATTGTATTTGGAATTAAGTTTGTTCACTATATAATCCGCTTCTTTTCCCCTGTTTATACGTTTTCACTTCATCAATTTCTTGCCCTTCTCATTTGCAGTTTTCCACCCTCTTTCTACCTCCTGCTTTTTTAAACATCATTATTTTTGTTTTACTCACATTCACTTTCATTTCTTTTGCCCCCCTTGCAAGCACCACCAATCAGCATATGCCAATGACCACATTTTCTCTCTTCCCACTACTATTCCATCTGTCTGCATAAGGCTCAATTTCTCTTCCATATCTGAAAAAATTCGCTGCAAACAGAATGTGACTTAGTGGGCAACCCCGTCTTTCGTTCTCCAAAACCTTTCACTCTTTGACCTATTTACCCACACTCTATTTGATGTCTCCATATATATTTCTTCCATTTTTATTATCAAGTGCTCACTAATTCCTTTTGATCTTAAATGCATCCATACTGTCAAAAATTTTTGAATTTGTAACGATTTTAAGCATCAACAGCGTAATTTGTTAAACAGCTGCGTTAAATAAATACACGTAAGTCAATCTGACAGATAAAATTTGACGTGTTGATTACATGGCCTATGATATAATTTTGTTTTTTTTTTAATTTTGCTACATTGCCAAGCGTATTTTAATTTGAATTTGATTTATTGTGAAAGTAATATGCATATTTTTTATAAATCTTATTATTAATTTTCTAAAAACCTTTTAACTTTTATTACAGTAAAAAAGAAAGTCGAATGTCTTGAACCATAGGCGCCTGGCAGTTAAACGTTTTAAAAATAAAACAATTACAGAAAAAATATTTTATTTAGTAGTCTCCAACCGGAACACAATTTTAATTTGAAACCAAAACGTATTCGAATTTTTGACTCCTTCAGTTTTGAACAAAACTGAAACTTATGTCGTTATTGATTCTGTAATATGTCGTATGTCAAAAAGTGAAGACATGCTGTCACTGGAAATTGGCTACATACTTGCGACATACTTCTTGCCATTTGTTCGTCCTACACGTTGTATTGGATCCTTACATACACATTTTGCAGGATGGCAGAACTGAGTATTTTGGTTACAATGGCGCCAAAAACCCAAAAATACTCAATATAAAAGTATCAATTAGTATAACAGCAAACAGTCTACTAAATATATTTTGTGCATAAAAACTATCTAGAAAAGTTTACATTCAAAATATGGTTGCCTTTAAGAATTTATTCATTTTAATTGTAGTTTCATTGTCAAATTACAATCAAAATAAATTAATTCAGTTTCTTTGCAACTATATTTTTCAAGCAAACTTATTGATAATTTTCAATGCACTTAATATAATATAGTACTACTAGCAGAACTCTGCGAATTTAAATATTAAAATCCTAATTTATTCTTCTTTAAATTCATTCAATTTTATATCTTCAAATGTGAGTCAAAGGTCATGGTTATTTATAGTGCTAATTCATGAACGATATTTTTTGTTTGTCCCTTCTGTGCATAAACAAATAAACCCAGTGGTTTTCCAACACGCAACGTATAGTTGCCCATGAGAAAAGCATGGATATTCTAAATCCAAACTGCATACTTGCATTGATTGTCTCTGTGCTTTATTTATTGTGATTGCAAATGCCAAACGAATTGGCAATTGTAAACGCTTAAATTGAAATGGTGTATCGTATGGCATCATTGATATACGCCTTTGTATTTACCATTTAAAATTGTTGCCTCAATAAGATGGCTCATTATTTTTTGCACTACAATTACCATTGCAAAGGTGTGGTGGAATGTGGTTCAATGGACTTGAACAAAACTGCTTCACCTAAGAACATGAATGAATTTTTGGCATTTTTGGCAGCTAATATTGTATGTTCACTGAGCCATTAATGATTGTGATAATTTCATATAATTGTGGTGAAAATGCTGAGATTTGGCAGAAAACGGTGGGCAGAGTAATACAGTGAGTAGTGGGAACAAAGAGAAATTTTTCATTACCAATCTCTATCAATGGACTCATGTTCGTTACTAATTTTCAGCGTCCGTTAAATGAAACATTTAACTTTAGTATATTGAAATATGATTAATTATTTTCATAGTTTTATGTTAAAATTTTTGTTGCTAACCTGGTGTGAAGGACTTTAGTTTTATGATATTCAAAAACTAAATTTAGACTTAAAACATTACTACCAAACTCTAGAGATATGTTGAGCGTGGTATTATGGGTATTGTTTTTCTGAAGTCTCCAGACAATAAAGTAAGTGCTCCACCGAAAAGTCGGCCGTTTGCTCTCAAATCTTTAAGATTGAGTGCTTGTAATGATTATCCATCATTGTGGCAATAGCTTTACCTCTTTTGCGAGGGTCTCATGTTTTGCGTAATGTATCCTTGTGAAATATGTTGGTTCGGTATACAGTAGTGTTCTTGCAAATGCACCAGTACTGGTTTGTTCCATGCACAATTAACAAAATGCAGTCAATGCTTTTGTCAGTGCATTTTCTTTATTGAAATAGACGTGTTGTCCATTTTCAAGATGTATGTCTAAAGTAATCACTACATGATTGTGGTCATGCATGAGAAATGATAGAATTAGCCAAATTGCTTCATTGGAGGTGATGTACCGGCCCATTTGTGATATTTCATCATTTTCATCTATATCTCGTAATGCAAAAACTGCCATGTCTCTACTCTTATGAACGTATTTGCAAATGTATTTGATCAATTTTACAGAATTGCAAAATTTAACATTGATGTATGCATTGTTTTTGATAATAGTGGAGAATAGTGCACAATCCATCTATTATCAATTTCAACTTGAGGTTCTCTGTTTCTCATTTTCAATGTAAATGATCAACCACCATGTTCTGGCCTAACTGGGATTAACCAAATTAGAATATGCGTATGAGGCAATTCACGTTTCTGCAACTCTACAGAATACGTAATGTGAAGAAATAATTGCACCTACATTTGCTTATACTTAAAATACATTGCTGTCACTAATTTCAGTGTATAAATAAAATTTCATTTCATTTCAATGCGCGTTCAAAATTATATATGGCGTGAATTTGGACACAGTTGGTCCATTGGTATGGAAGTTCGACCTATCAGAACCGCACATACATACAAACCTTACTCACAGTCTGAAGTATATATGGTGTAAACATAGGCTTAAACTGTTGAATGATTTAGACGTGATATATATATATATAGAATACTGTTATTTTTTATAACTTTTAGAAAATTAGGAAAATGTCTAAAATTTTTTAATTTCAAAGTAAATAACAATTATAGATTAGATAGACTTTTTTGGATATGAAGGCTGGTCATGATCCTGAGATGTTGGCATATTTTAAAAGAAAAATTACAAATTAAATACTAATCTTACTGTGACTCTTTGTTATTTTTTTATTACGTGTAACTAAAGATAATATCGAGAGCGTCGTATCAGGAGGGCGTAAGCTCAATGTTAAAACATTAAGTTTACGCCCTCGATATCAATATAACAGATCTGTAATGTAATTTTTTTAAATCTTTCTTTGAAGATTTAGAAAAATTTTTGATTCATTATTATCATGAATTTCATTTATGTTGATTGAGTTGCATATTTGATACAATTATAGAATTTGCTCCATAGAAACTGATTTATCAGTTGTTGACATCTTATTCTTTATAGGGTGACTTTTTGCAGTGCAAAAAGAATCATCAGTTTCATCGTGACTGCCAGATCACAGTTGGTGACTTTAATTGTTGTCCGCACTGTGGAGATCCTTCTCTTAAACAAAATGTTTGTATTAACATGGAAACATCAACCCCACCTGTTTTTTCTACACAGCGAACGTACGTATATTAAAGTTATTATTATTTTGTATAGTTCATCTATCATTTTGTGGTGTGATGTGAAATGGAAGTGCAGTAAAGAGAAATAATTTATAGTAGATTTGATGTTGTGCTATTATACTGTGCTTAGATACGTAACAAATAAACGGTAACATTTTTAATAAATAATTCTTTTGAAATATTATAGTTTTTCATTTTTGATAGATTAATTTTTATATTGAGTTCTTAAAATAGCAAACTTTTTTTGGGAAAAATACATTCAAACAGTAGTGAATAAATTTAGTGAAATTTATTAATAGTGAAAAATAAATTAAAAAAAGAACAATAACTCAAACATTGGCATTTTAATTATTTTTTAAATTAGTTAAAAATGTTGATTTATTAAAAATGTTATCTTATTTATTTATTACTTTTCAAACACACTGTATAGGAGAAAATCGAAAACCAAAGACAGCGCTTTTGAGATGCTCAAATGGGGAAAACAAAATTCACTTTATCCATCTCAGTCAATTTCAAATGAAGAAAACTTTGAAACACAAACAAATACAAAAATGTAAACAAAAATTTAAATTTTGCGGGCTAGGGAATAATAAGGTTATTTTAAACGACTATAACAGCCAGACAGTTTGATATGTTTTCCCCATTTCAGCAGTTACAAATCTAACACCAGGGGTGCGTTCGAAAAGTAGGAGTATTTGTTGTGTGCACTCTTGGCCTTTCGAAAAGTCATGCCGTGTGTGATCACGTGACCTACACACTTGATGTAAACACCATATACCTACAGTCTGTGTTTTTGAACCCACTCGAAGGGTTAGCCACTGTACTCATTTTCTCCTATAGTGAAGCGGGTATTTAAATATTTAACTTTATATTACAATTTTTTTCAATGAATTCCAAATAACAGTAATTAAATGGGTTCCAGTCAGTCATCATTGTGTTATTTACGTATAAAACTAATAGATAGTGGCAGATTAAGGACAGTATGGGTCCCTAGCAAACTAGGCTAATTAAAGTCTTAGTTTGGGGGCTCATCAAAGCCTGGGACCCTAGGCATGTGCCTTTTTGCCTTAATGGATATTTTGCCACTGCTTATAGAGCAATGTATAAAATTTTAGTAGTAGTATTTGTATTTGGTAGATTTTAGCTCACCGACCAACCACCTACAGGTTGATGAATCAGTAAACTTTTTTTTGAGATTCTAAATAATCTATATAATAAAACCTGTATTCTGTGTGTCCTACATCAAACTACTTCTAGACCATAGGTCCCTGAGACATGAAAAAGGTCTTAAACGAAAGCTAATGAACCTGTGAAGGACTTTTTAACATAACCGAACCCTATTTGTCTAACATGCATTTGCATTTTCCTAACATGCGTTTACATACAACTTTTTATACATCTTTTATATATATATATATATAAACAACTATTGTTTATTTCACCATATAATGACCAGGTAATTGCTTGAAATTAGTCCGGTTAATAAATAATTTTTATGATAAGATATATAAAAACTTGCTTTATTTATTAAAGTGCACTATCACATAGAAAAAGGCTACATACATTCAATTTATTGTGAACTAAGTCTTAATTTCATTTGTATAAAAGAAAAAATCTGTCTTAAACACGATAACTTTAAAAGTTTTAAAAATTAATTTTGCAACTAAACTTATCTGTTTATTATTAAATTTAAAAAGTGTTCATTACAAAGCTATATAATATAAATATTTTTAATAGCCAATATGAGTAGAATTAATAATGAAAACAATTGAATTATCTTTATTAACTTTTGAGAAAAGCTGGATGAAAGTTTTAAGCAACAATTTTCCGCTCTTAATAGTAACTTTAAATAATAATTAGCTGAGGAAGATCGAAACTCGATTTTTAGCCGAAATCGTAACCTAATATTCAGCTCCACTTCTAGTTTTGAAACCGAAACTGTAGTTAAATTAATATTTAATTAAATTGACATTGACGATGTCATACTAGAGCATATTTAGTGTTTTTCCTAGCTTTGTAACAGACTATTCAATTTAGATTAAATAACTATAAAAGACTATTTTTAGGTACAAAGTTATTTAGAAATTAACCAATAAAACTACAACTTGTATTAATATTTAAGTCTTTAGTTGTCTATCAAAACACAATCAAATAAAAAAGACGATTATTTGCAAAACTTGCATTTTACTACGAACAAAATTGTTTGGAAACAAAAAGAAACATCCTAAATTAAAAAGTTAGTAATTAATTAAATTTTAAAATTACTAAATTAGTAATTAAATAATAACATTTTGTGCTTTTTTTAACTTTTATTTAAAATAAATGATTATTAAAATATTTTAATTATAATAAATTTATATTAGTTTTGATTAAAATTTCAAAATTAAATATTATTACTAGGAAACAAAACACCATCTGATAATTATAAATCTGCAATTTTAAAGCATCAATACTTTATTTTGCGCTTACCAAACTTTAAATCTCTAAGTTCAATGCCAAAAAATGCCCGATCCTTCTTAGGTTAGGTTGGGTTAGGTTATATAATTTTATTTTATCAAAAAAATTATAAATTGTTTTGTTATAAATATTTTTTGTAAAATACTTATAATTTTACAAAAATTATTTATAACAAAACAATTTGAAATTGGTAATTGTTTTAACAAAACATATTGTTTTAACATAACAATAGATGAATTGATACACAATTTATACAGGATCCCTAGGATTAAGTAATCACTTCAATTCACTTTTTTATTTTTGCTTTCTAAAGGAAAAGTATATTTCCCACTTCAAAATTTCAAAATTGGGATTTGAACGGAAATATCCATTTTGAGGCTCAGGGGATCTAGATGGTTTTTAAAAAATGTTGGGATGTATGTTTGTATGTATGAGTGTATGTGTGTATGTAAGTGTCACACATAACTCAAAAAGTTTAGAAGCTAGAGGCGTGAAATTTTCAAAATACCTTGCAAATTAGCTCTAGTTGCACCCTCCGGAAGATGGTTAACACTGGTTACGTTGGTGAGAAGATATGAGTAATTTTCTTTGAAAATTCGCAATTAATTTCATATTTAATGCAAAACGGGACAATAAACCCAGTATTTAGGATTAATACAAATATTAATTGAACATGTTGATGACATATTATGTTGGCAATAATTTGTTTACACTCATATTTGATATATATATATATATATATTATATANTATGTTTTAGAAGTATAATTGCTATACACAATAATTGCTAACTTGATTATTTTTTATTAAAAATTGCAAAATATACGTTTTGCATAAGTCATGCGAGCTTAGAAAGGAAAACTTTTAGTAGGCCATGCGTCCTCTAGTTTTAAATTGTCTACCAAACAATGTAAATTTGTAACAATTCATTTTAACACAGCTCCAAAATTAGCATATAACCGCGGGAAGACGATTTTATTCTGAAAAATTCCCAATAAATAAATATATTGTTAATAGCGGAATGCTTATTTATTATCGGACGGCCAATTTCTTAAGGAAAGTCGCACGACATCACCCTCTAAAGAAATTGTAGCCGGGCTCGTTCGTCAGGACCCCGTGGTCTCTTTCTCTTTTACATGGTACTCGCGGTGGTCCCTACAAGAAATCAAAATCGCTTATTCTGCACAGTAATTAATTATACAAGTAATGAAAGTATGTATTAATCCATGTGGGATTCTAAGCAGATGAACGAGAATAAATTACAGTAGGAAAAATTGTAATTAATCGGCGTAGCCGGATTTGTTTTAAACCAAATATCGGTCCACGCGGTGAGGTTGCTAACGTATGTTGAGTTTTACAAGGAGTTAGTGAAGGGGTAAGCAGTAATTACTTTACTATGACATTATAGAATTAATTTTAACGCATAACCGTTATTAAAGAACAACAAATTTAATTCGTCATTGCCGGGACACCAACTAGGAGAGTTTGTCGCAGGTTTGTCTGACGTTTGATTTTGATCTGGGGTGGAAGTCGACGCAAGGTGGACGCTATTTGTGGATGACGTCCGTTCGTCTGTTCTCCGCCGCCGGTTCGATCTGGATTGAAGAGAAAATTAACCGTCTATCGTACTCTGTTGAGGAAGGATGAACCGTGGGATGACAGCTTAACGCAGGAATCACAGATAAGCGAATACAATCGATCCCCCAGTCATTTAATAATTCAAAATTTCTTAAGTTTTTTTTTATCGTTGAATTTAATTATTAACGTTGGTAATACTACCTATTTAGTTTGTTATTTTTACAACCTATTAATCGTTGTTGTATAGGGACGTTGTGAGGAAGAAATAATTTTCAAATATCTATATATTTTTTCTCGTTGTGGGAATTAATTAATTTTTTTTTAGTTTTGGGAATTGATTATCAGAATAGGTATGTTGGTCAAAATTACTTCCGAACAACTTATATATGTATCTGTATCTTAATTCTAACCATACATTAATTTACGAACTGTAAATCGGGGACGATTGCAGCGCTGCGGTTTCGATTAGCGATAAAACGTATCATCCAATAAATTCTGATTTATTGGGTAGACTTTGTATTGATCATTGTATGCCAGATTATCCCCTGGTTCGTGATTGCCAGCAGTTACCGTTGTTTGAATCACGTGGCGCCCGGATACCATAAAAAAAACTTACACCCAATTTTCACTGCAGGGTCGGCGGTAACTTTCAAGAGGGGATGATCAGACGTTACAAATTTTTTAACTATTAAGCAAACAGTTTGTATACAGGGTGTAACAGAAATAAGTGTTTTAATTTGAACCGGCGGTAGATCTCCAAAATTGTTTCTAATGTTATTTTGCTAATTTTTTAATTATATTTGTTTGCCTCTTAATTTTGACTAATTTATATACAAACCTGGTGTTGTTTATATATTACTAGTTTGGTCCTGCCCGTCTTGCTGGCGCTCTTTTGTTATTTAAAAATATATAAGAATAAAATATGCTATAAAATAATGTATAATAAGTTGGAGTATGCAAACAAATAATTCGATTAAAATGAATTTTCATTATTTTTTGTAGAAACTGGTTGGTATTTAACCCTTTTATATTCTGTAGATATACTATAATTGAATTAAAATTGCCGGATAGTTAACGATAACGGGTGCATAGCAATGAGTGTTAATTTGTCAGTTTAAATTTTTGTTTTCTGAAATTAACACGTTCTTCTATGCATTCCGCTAGAGTTAAATATCCTAACTTTGAATTCATGAATGATTTGGTCGAACTATTTAATGAATGTATAAATATAATTCTCAAGTATAAAGTGTCAGTGTCATGACGTTGCTAGATAACCGATCAACAAGCAATATATTTGCTGATATTTCATGTAGGTTGGTTTATATATACACATGTTGTGATTGGTTGACAAGAGTATGAATTAAATAGTCATCAAAATTAACAAGAGGGAATATCAGTGAAACTTTCATCTATTAGATGGCACTGGCGGTATTCCTTCTATACTATGCTTATACATGTGAATGCGAAGCATTCAACATGCAACGCACGGTTCACATTAGCATATGCTAAACCAAGAAGAACAGAAAACAATCCTTTTGCAAAAACTCCTGGACTTTATAGAAGAGTCAGAACTGTTAAAGGTGTAAGATGTCAGAGGTACATAATAGGACCATTAGGACCGTAGTGCATGGACGCTTGACGAACAACAATAGGATCGTCAGGACCGTAGTGCGTGGACTCTTGACGAACCACCTCAGGAGGAAAAAAGATTGCTTATACAGAAATTGTATAAAAATGATAGTGTGGAATTGCAATCACCATTGTTGGCTTGTTGTGTGCGTGCAAGGTACACTGATGAGTGGTGGCATCATGGGGGTGAACTTGGTTGCCTATAATGGTATCATGATATAGTTGGGGGACACTACCGCTTGTAGCGCTAGCTACGTCATAACGACTTGAACATAATCACCCATGAAAACGATTTCAGACTTCATTATTTGTCATCATTTGTTAAAAAATTACAGATGATCGCTCGTGCTCGCTAATTGCTTATTTCCTATGGATAAAAATGTAAGTGATCTTTATTTTTAATTAAGTACATATTACATTTTTAAAATTATCAATCGTATGTTCAGTAAAATTAAAAAATTGGAAAATGTACACATTTGACTCGATTGGAATCAAAACTTACATTATCTAAATAAATCTAAAATCGAGCTTTTAATCTTTTAGAGCCGATTAAAATCAATTTTGTATCAGTAATAAAAATTTATTTTTTTAAGCGGTTACTTTGATTGGGTAACGTAAATTTAAAAAATGAAACAAAAAACTCACCAGCTTAATAAATAAAAAAAATGGAGAAGGGGCGCTAATTGTTTTTTATTTATTGAATATATTTGCTCTTTTTGGTAGATTTGGGATGAAACAATAAACCCGCTGAAAATACATTTATAGGAAGCAAAATTTCAGGCCGATGTCAACCCAAACTAAATCAGTATATTCTCCATTTGTTTTTTTTTAATAACAGAAAACAATATTCCTTACTCTATTAACCACACACATGTTCATTCATACCTTTTTAAAAGAAAAATATAAATTGAACAAAAATAATTGAATATAATTTTTAATATCTTCGGCGCTGATCTTCCCTTTAGTACTTTGCTCACGTGGAAGTTTTCTTCATGCTTCTGCGACAATTTAATTCACCATAATAATTACATAGAACTGCATTACTATATGTATATATATTCAACACGATTTGGTACTCCGTTCTACGTGGAGTTACCTACACACTTCCACCAATTAATAGATATATTTTATATATGTACACTAATTATAATCAGATAAATAGCAATCCTACGAGTTAATTTGGATGACTATTTTTTTTACTTCTGTATAAGTATAGAACAATCTTAAGGATTTGCAAAATCAAAAATTCTGGGAGAAAGAAATGATTTCATTTAAAAAAAACAGGATTTAATTATTATCTTTCTTGCAGAATCTACACACACACACAAGTTTGATTTGTATTCCCTGTGTATGTCGATCATACCCGTGAGAGTCAAAATAAATAAAGAAAAGAGATAATTGATAAAATCGTAACAAAACGTCAAGTTATTATTCTCATTAAAACTCATACTTAAATACCATATTATCTAAATTTAAATATCAAAAACTTTATTCAAATTTCAAAAGTACCCCATCGAATAATTGACCATTCTATGTATAAAAAATATAACTCCGTTTTATATGTTGGCTGCATTGGATAAACGCTTGGTTACCTTCGAGAGTTAACGTCACAAGTATCAGGTGATACTTGAGACGTTAACTCTCGTTTACATCAGCACAGGTGCGCTGATGTAAACGACTTAATCCAACGAATGACTAATGAAATAATAATTAAAGTTGGTTGATATAAGTTTGTTGCGGTTTGTGACATTGTCATTAATTATGGTAAGTCATATTAAAAATTGGTTAATATCCAACGAAAATATTATTAATATCTTTGCATTCAACAAAGAATCATCTACATTTAATGTTTAAGTTTGTTATGATATTTTAGGTTACAATTCCATCAATTATAATTGAAACCCACCAAGGAAATGAACGTCAATACTTAAACATTAACCTGGCTGATCAGTAAGTACAAATACATTTTCAATTAATTTAATTAAAATCTTTCAGATAACCATCCCCATTGCCGAAACAAAAGTACCTTGTTTACGAAGGAATCAGGACGTAACATGCTCTTTTTTTAACAATTGCTTTACAAACCAAGCGTTGGAATCAAAACTCACAATATCCATTAAATAATGTGAGTTTTAATAATTTTAAAATACGGAATATCTACTTAAATGAAATTAAAGATTACTTACATTATCTATGTGAAATTAGCGAAGTTTTAAATTTTTCCTATTTCAGTGTACACAACACTTTACCATATATTCATAATTTAATCCTATCAAATGCACAAAACAGAAAATGTTTTAATATACAAAAAATACATTTTTTATATATTTAAACAATTTTTATGAATAAAATAAAATATTATTTTAAATTTATTTGAATTGAATCATTTAAATTTCCCGCGCATCTCCTTTCCTATTTGCGGCACTACCGCTCTGCGATAAGTAGCGGTAGTGTTATCAACTAAACAGCATGGTTCTTAAGAAATATATAGATATTGCTCATCTATATAATATAGGTTGTCTATAGGAAAGATAAATGAATGTTGAAAGATAAAGGAAAACGGGACGAACAAATTAGTCGACTTACCTGTTGAGTGAAGAATATCTTGTTGCTTAGGACTAATGAATCGCGAACACAATTATTGTTTTTCCGCAGTAATATTGCGACTGCCTTATGCTGACTAAGTTAGGGGAGAGGGAACGAGCGGATTTAAAAAATGAAACATATCACAATGGCAATGATGAATTAAATTAAGAGGGCAGATACACTAACGGCAGCTATCAACACATAGTCGTCCGAACCGAACAAGTGGCATACCTCGAAATACTTATCTGTATCATATACCATTAAGAGTCAAGGGGATGAACTGAGTTGCCTATGTTGATATCAAATAATACAGTTCTGGACGTTATACCATTACATATCTATAAATAGAAACTTCATTCAAATGTACCGCGTGGCAGAGGTAAATAGGAGATGAAAACCTGGTGCTACAGCTAGTGTGCCTAATCCAAACTATCTGATTCCAATTCTGTTTATGTATTAGTAGAGCGGCATAAATATAACAATGATCTTTGCCGAGAAGGGCGGGTCAGACGGCAATTGTTTGAGACATTCGGCGCGTATGCAATGCAACACTAATAAAAATATCCAAGTGCTTGATATAAAACAAAACTTTATTTGATTGTTGTATAATATGTTAATATTGAACAAGAGCAGTATCGGTATTAATTAATAAAAATATGGAAGCGTTCAATATAAATTAAAACTTTATTTGATTGTCGTATAATATGTTAATATTGAACAAGCACATTATAGGTTTAATTAATTGTTATATTAAATTATCGGTATTAATTAATAAAAATATCGACGCACTCTATATAAAGTGCATTATCGGTATTAATTAATAAAAATATCAAAGCGCTCGATATAAAATAAAACTTTATTTGATTGTTGTATAAATAAAATATGTTAATATTGAACAAGCGCATTATCGGTATTAATTAATAAAAATATGCAAGCACTTGATACAAAATAAAATATAATTTGATTGTCGCATAAGTTGTTAATATTGAAAGAGCGTATTATCTGTTTAATGAACCGATATATTAAAACATTATTAAAGTTTTATTTTTAGGTCATATCTTAACTATTTAAGCAAAGAAGAAACTTAGTAGAAATTTAAAGTCAACATTCTATTTGAATTATGCTATTTTGAAATTATATTTTTTGTTTTAAAATATAAACATATCAAGATCAATTCAATGCGGCATATTGTAATTATAATATATAACAATATATTTTCTTCTAATAATGAAATGAAGTCTCTAAATGGAATAGTTTAATAATTGTAACCAAAAGACGAACCATTGATAGATGCCAAACTGCAAGGCCATGTCAATGCAAATTCGAATCTTGTGTTAAATGGTAATTTGCATTGCTTCTTGTTTGCTATTGCTTGTAAATAGGAGCTGATTGAAATCACCAATGAGCGTTTATATGAATGTTTTTTATATTTATACGCATGATTTATAAGTAGATTCGGGTTTACCGACCTCAAAAACATGTAGATAAGGATGATAATTAGGACAAATAAATGGTATAAGGATAATAAAATATTAATAAATAAATGAAATAAGAAACAAGAAAGCAGAATGTCAAAAATTTAAATTTAAATAAATTTAATATTTATTATATTTAATATTTACAGCAGATATAGATATTAACTTGATGTATAAAATAATAAATTAACTATTTACAAAAAACAAACCATTAAGACAAAAACTATATTTAAATAAATATTAAACTGATACATGTGATAGCAAGTAGATGTATAAAATAATAAATAAATAAACTATTTACAAAATTACAAAGCAATAGGACAAAAACTCTATTTAAATAAATATTAAATAGATACAGATGATAGCAAGGACTTTTGTAAAATAATAAATAAATAAACTATTTAGAAAATAAAGTTGTACGACAAAAATAAGTTAATTAAACAGAAAATATAAGAATCACAATAACTATAAATAATAATAATAAATAAGTACAGTGAAATCTCCGTTAAGCGGACACTGCTAGTGCAACTGATTTTGTCTGCTTGTTGGAGGTGTCTGCTTAAAAGAAAGTTAGAAAATATTAGAAAAATATATGGATGTGTGCCGGTACATTCTAAATTGTCCAGAGATTTTACTGTGTGTAAAAATGATAATACAAATAACAAATAAAGGATGTAAGGTTTTTTTTGTTTTTACTTAAAAAATCAAACGGTGTGATGAAGAGTTCAGTTCACGTCTGGCAACCAAGTTTAAACTGGAACTTCTCAAACATGATTATTAAGAACAATATAATATATTAATATATATATATATATATATATATATATATAAATATACTTTATTGTTGTTGATATTGTTTTTATTATTGTTTACTAAACAGTCCAGTTTTGTTGAAGCAATCAACGGAAAAATATCTATTAATAATTTTGATAATTAACCTGTAAGCTGCCATTGACAGACTTATTGATTAAATAACTAATAATATTGATTAATAATTCTATTCTAAGATGCGACTGCACATTAAAAATCGTACTGATGTGAGCATCTCTTTCTTTAGCACACAGTAAGACCTCCATCGCTTTCCCTCTCCCAAGACACCACTAACAATTCGTTGCCGTTGCATAGCACCTCATAGAAAAACTCGTTTTGTGGTACTACAACTGAAAACACATGCGTGCGGTCAACTTTTTTTTTTGTGGCAAGAACTATAGCAAGAGCAAAGAGTGCGTATGATAATGTTATATGATAAAACCTGTGCGGCCGGATCTCGGGAGTTGAAGTGAAATGCTCGTAGAGTTACGTTATGAACGAAATTGTATAAATATTTTTTGTGCATTGTTATAAACATGATTTTCTTATGCAGCTTCAACAGCTAAGGTCATTAGTTGCGCTTTTATTTCAACTTTTAATAATCCTGGGTCTAGTCTGGGGATGGACGTCACACAACACTTTAAAACTTAATACATAAATAAACATCAAAACAGATAAAAATGTAGGTACATACATCTAATACACCGGAGATGTACAATGCTCCAGTGTCATTACCTTAACACTACGTAAACATGATTTATTATGAGATTGATTTATTTGATATTTATTTTGTGAAAATTATTCATATTAATTATAAATAAAATTCCAATATTTTCACAGTATATATGTTATAATAAAGTACAAAACATTAAAAACACTGAAATGTTTCGGTATTAAATTCTATTATAAACATTTAAATTACAACATTTTTAATAAAAATATTCACAATCGGAGAGTTTGTAAGATTAATTTGCTTATTCATGAAAGGTGTTACAAGTTTAAAATCAATAACATATATGTAGCATTTGAAAATTGTAAATTTAAACATGTAATACCTTTAATGAACGAGCAAATTAATCTTACTAAGTCTCCATTTGCTAATATTTTTATTAAAAATGTTTATCCAAAAAAAAAAATATTATAATTTGAATTTATTTATTAACTTTGACAATTGCATTTCATGCCGAAACATCTCTTTAATTTTTTGTATTATAACATATACTTAAAAGTATACCAATCTATTGAAATTTTATGTATTATTAATATAATTTATTATAATTACATACAGTGTCTACCAAAAAGTGTGCACCACATGGAAAATTTTAAGCATTTCTCAGAAAATTTTATTCTTTGGAAAAGGTTATGCATGTGTCAAAATTTGTTTAGCTTACTTACTTAATAAGAAAATTGCGTTTTTCAAAATTCTCAAAATCTGAAAAGTACGATATTTCTAAAATTACTTAATTTTTCAGTAATATTTTTTTTGTTATGCATTAGTTTTGTCTTATTTGCCTTATATTCCAACGCCACAAACCAGTTATTTGTTCTGTTATTTTTGTAAAAAATGAATGTTTGTTTCTTTATTTTTATTTTAAGGTTTTGCTAAGGTATAATTTCAAAGTTCAATTTCAAAACTTTGTTATTGAAAGTAACAGAGAAAAGTCAGTTCTTTCTTTAGATTTTTTTATTATTTCCTATATAGTCTAGTATTTTTTTTAGAAAAAAATAATTTCAAGGATATCTGAAAACACTTTTAATAGCCTGTAAAAAGTAACTAAAGTTAATGGTCTAAATGAGTCACCTTCACTAAACAAATGAAAAGGAAAGTGAAATCCTTGAACAGTTGCCTAAATGAATAGTTTCATTCAATTTGCATGTTACTAGCTGCTTTAATATTAACCTAGAGTATTTAGATAAAAAATATATTGTATATTACTTTTTAACGGTAAAAAATATTTTTTAATTATAATAAACTTAGTTATTATTTAACATATAATAATTATTGCATGACTAATAAATATTTTGACCAAAATTCTTAAAATTTTTGAAATAATTAATTAATTATAATCAATTACTATTTTTAACCCTTAAAAAGATGTATACAATATGATATATACTAACATGCAAACTGAATCAAAAGAAATCTCTTTATTTAGGCATCTGTACAAGAATATTTTATTTGTTTTGTGATGGTGGTTCATTTACAGCATTAAATTGGAGTTTTTAAAAGCTTCAATGGCTTGTAAAGTGATTTAAGATCTCAATAAAATTTATTAGTACAAACAAGTTGCTTGTTCTAAAAACATAAACATTTTGGAAAAATACTAAACTTTAGCAAAAAAAAAAAAAAAACTGACACTTTTTGCTGTTTTTGAAGATTTCATATATAAAAAAATTTTACTTTGAAATGAAACCCCAGTATGCAAAAACTTAAAATTAAAATTTAAAAAAATTTAAAAAAACCATTTTTTTACAAAAATAACAGAAAAATAAATGTTTTGTGTTGGCATTCTTCAATAAGACAAACGTAATACACAACAACAAAAATATTATTGAAAAAATGAGTAATTTTATTAATATCGTACTTTCCATATTTGGATAATTTTGAAAATAGCAATTTTGTTGTTAAGTATATAGAAATTTATTTGAATATAATTTTGTAATACACACGACATTCATTTTATAGCAAGAGGTAAACTTTATTTGGTTGTTACGGTTGATACTTCTTGAACTGAATTATAACTTCAAAATAGTTTTTAAAATAATTTAATAATACTGCAACAATTGTTTCATCACACAGTGGCATCATCAGGCATAAGCCACAAAGAATTAAAAATTAACAAATGACGCATATACCCAATACCAAACAGAAGTGGAAATATCGAAGAATAAAAATTGGAAACAAATATTGTAGATGCAATAAATGCCATGGCAAACAAGCATAAAACAAAAAATTAAAACTAAAAAAATATTTTTTCTAGAATGTAGAATAAAATTCTACATTCTAGAAAAATGCACGAAATTGGTAAAACAGAATAAATAAATAAATAGTGAATAAAAGCATAAAAATTAATAACATTTTTTTAAAGGCATATAATATATGAACTCACATTGCAACTGAGGACACACAAAAATGTAAATGACACAAATAGCAGTATTTCTATTTGTTGGATTCTTTCCAACTGATCATTGACCTTTAGGTCTTTTAGCCGTAAGAAATTTGCCTCCGATAAGTAGAGATGTATATAAATATATTATATAATAAGAATTATACAATTTGTGATTTAATAATAAAAATTACAAATACACATTATAAATTGATAATAATGAGTAATTTGTTAAAACAAAATATAAAATTATAATATAATCAACAACGATGAAATAATAATAATTTATATTTATAATAATATTATAATAATTCCAGAAGATGTCAATTTCTATTTCAAGGAGGACAGCTTTTGACACACAGTTGACATGTGTATGTCACTTTCCCCCTCCCCGCCAACAAGTACCTTGTAAAAATTTTAAATGAGATGACGCACTTATACTAAATATACTGCCAGAAATAAGTATTTCTAAAAATAATGTGAAATAGGCGAAATATTTAAAAACCCCGAAACATGTTAATTTTTATTTTAAAGAGATCGTTTTTTGACATACAGTTGACTTGTCTGTCACTTTCCCCCTTCCCTCCTAACACACCTTTCAAAATTTTTAAACGGAATGACCCACTTGTAACACCTCATTTAAAAGGTCTTAATATCAGTAATTTATCTGTGCATTTAAAATAAAATAAAATAAATTTTTTTAAAATGTAAACTGATTTTTTTTCTTAGAAATTAAAAAAAAACAACAAAACATTTGAAAACCAGAAACACGTCGATTTTTATATTGAAGAGAACATCATTTGACATATTGTCCGACACATACTAAAAAAATAAATAAAAATAAAAAAATAAAATTTTAAAAATTAAAAAGAAACAATTAAAAAAATTGTACGCTACTGAAATTCTGACATAAACACCTTTCAAATGAGGTGTCACAAATTGGCTCATCCTATTTAAACATTTTGAATGATGCTTGTTGGAGTGGAGGGGGAAAAGTTACAGACATGTCAACTATATGTCAAAAGATGTCCTTCTCAAAATATCTTCCGATTTTCTGAGATATCCAGGGTGGATACTTTTGAAAAAACACCGTGAATGTATGTCTACATAATGTGTTTATTA
>JARJEC010041332.1:0-13139 GCA_030264575.1 Tachinus sp. AB-2021 | reverse complement strand
GCTTGTGGCTTGTGGCTTGTGGCTTGTGGCTTGTGGCTTGTGGCTTGTGGCTTGTGGCTTGTGGCTTGTGGCTTGTGGCTTGTGGCTTGTGGCTTGTGGTTGTGGTTGTGGTTAATGGTCGTGAATCGCGGATTAAGGATTGCGTGTAGAGTTGTTAGTTAGTTCTTGAAGGTCGTCAGTCGTTGATTAAGATTGGTTTTGTGGGACGTGGATCGGATGCCGTGGTTGTGGGTTGAGGAACAAGGGTTGTGGATCACATTTAATAACGCATTGATTTTAGTCGTTACAAAATCATTATCGCACGCGTGATTAGGATTGATAAGTATATTTATGATTTTTTTGAATATCTTTTTCTAATAATTTCAGATTACGCAATGGAATCTGGCGGCGGAGGCATAGTATCCACACCAAACACGAGATCCTACCCATCCAACATCGTCTACAAATTCTTCGGTTTGAACATAGGGACGCACTCAAACCCGCGTTTGCTCCTGCAGCCGGAAATATTGCCGGGATATTGTTACGCATTTTATGGAAGCGAGGGGCGGATCAGAATTAAGTTATCCAACAGCATCGCGATTACGGCAGTTACTTTGGAGCACGCTCATGAGAAATTGGTCGACAACATGTTTTCCGCTCCAAAACATTTTGACGTAATTGTAAGTAATTATAATTTTTAAACTGTATGTACATATTGTGAAAAAATAACAAGCCTCAAGCTCAACACACATATGCACGAGAATTGAGATAAACGCTAAATGAATTTTAATGTTACAATACACTGGATGCGTATTATTTTGTTGTTAAAGGGTTTGAGTAATGAGAGCGACGGGGGTGATTTGCTAGGCCAATTTTCGTACGAAGCGAATGCGAACCCGCTGCAGACGTTCTGGATTAATAAGCGCATGAATAGGAAGCGCTACGGATTCGTGGAGCTGCATATTTCAAGCAATTACGGCCATAACGAATACACTTGCATATACAGATTCCGGGTACACGGAGAGAAATGATGAACTAAACAAGACTACTTCAAGTAAGCAGTTTGTGTAAATGTGTTTTTCTGAGAGACAAGTTTTCCATTTAAAAAAATGCTGCTGTTATTAAAAAAGTATATGTTTTGTTTGTATTTATTTTATTTGTAATTATAAATTGAATCAATTTATAACAATTAAATGATAATTAAATTGCGCTAACAATATGCCAATCCAAATAAATAAATTTCATCGACTATCAATAAACTCACCCACCACCACGCAATTATTTTGCAGTGAATTTTGATGGCAAACTCTTTTTCCAACCACATCAGTAACAGCAAAATATTAACATCCCCCCAAACCTATCCTAGAAAACATCCTTTCACTATAATTAAACCTATAAATTTTACAAATATTTATGCGTGAATTTTGGTAGCAAATTCTCTTTCTATCTACATCAGTAACAGCAAAATATAAACATCCTACCAAACCTATTATAGAAAACATTATAATTAAACCTAAAAATTTTAACTGATGAACGATATTCACACTTCACCCATTTTTTGTACAATTTGGCCTTATTTGTATTTGATAATGCTGGAAAATTTTAACAAATTAATGACATAAACCAGGGTATGCAGACATGCCAAGGAAATGCGCTTAGCGTACCTCATCATAGAACCACTTTATACTAAAGCAGTCCGCACTATCTTGGTATCAAAGTATTTAACAAGCTTACAAAACAGATTAAAAACGAACAAAAGAGATACAAGTTTAAAACAAATAAAAATCTATTTTACTCCATAAAGAAATATATGGTTCTGCACAATATATAGCCTTTGATATTATGGAATATTTTGTCTAGTCCTATATTTATTCATTTATTTGTGCACTTATGTTATATCTTGACTGTGATATGTTTATCTAAAATTGTTTCATTTTTAGTTCTTAACTTTTGATGTGTGTATATCAATTTTGATCACCAGCACTTAATAAATTCTATTCTATTTTCATCTAGCATCTATTATCATTTTTGTAAACAAATAACCAATTGTCATAGGCAGGAAGACAAAGTATTTATTTAATACTCTTGAAAATTGCTTTAGTTAGGTTAGGTTATGTTCTGAAAATTTTAATACAAAAAAGAATGATAATATTTAAACCGTTTATCAAATGATTTTCTATAAAAAAAGCTTGTATAATATGCTATAAGTACTCACAACGCATATCAAAACAAATTTATAAATACAGCCTGGAACTTATTGTCTGCGATACTTAAATAAATCTTATATATCTTACTGTTAATTAAGTTAATCATCATCATTATTAGCGTATGCAATAAACTTTAAAAACTTTCTAAAATGATTAATGCTTTATTGTAATGCGAACAGACCTCGTAGTTTAGAAATGAATATAGTTTTAAACAAGCCTCGTATTTATTTAATTTAGTTACTTTTGCTTTTGCTACCCACTGTTTGGAGGAAAACCTGGAGACATCTACAATTTAATTTTCCCGATGGGAACAGATAAAATTGTCCAAAATGCTGATGGCCAATTATGCGGCACGTTTAGGGAATGGGAAATAATTCTTTGGTGTTTAGTAGCGAGATCTAAAATTCACATTTTCAATTTTTATGAGTTATTAAAGAACTGAACTCATACCTGTTTAAACTTTCGAATAAAACATTTGACTTTAGTAGATACTCAAATATGATTATTTTCATAGTTTTATGTGAAAATTTGGTCTTATTAACCTGGCATGAAGGACTTAAGTTCTATGATATTTAAAAACTAATTTTACACTTAAGACCTTACTACCGAGAAGACAATTTATATCTGTTAAAGAACTAACCTTTTAGCATACATCGTATATTTATTCCATATTCCTATTAAATATTTGTTAAACTTTTCACTGTCCATTTCAAAACAAATAATATGTGACAAGGTTAAAAGTAGGTCAGGCGCAGATCGCAGGATAGCAGGAATACGCACATTGCAGCCAAATTGAATTTGCAGGAAACAGTTACTTTTGTTATTTAAAGTTGCCAGTCTGCTCCTCTGCTCAATACTCTCGATCGTGACATAACCTAATTTTATTGTTTATATTGAAATTAATCGCAACAGACAATTTTTTAATGACTGATTAAAAAATGTCATCAAGAAGAGGTCGCGGTGGCCATCGCGGACGCCGCGGTGCACATCGCGAAGATATCTCCAACAATTTTTATAAAATAGCAAAAGGCAGAAACAAAAATAAACCTTATAAATCTGGATCCCAAGACAGAGCATCTGGAGAAGGACAATCGAATAGTGCATCACCGGACAACAAAATGAGGAGCCATCCGCAGGGTTTAAGTGGCCGTGACATTGGACTATGGTATGCGTCGCAAAATCGGGACCGTAAAAAAAAGGAACTTTTAAGACCGGTATGTGTCCATTCTATACATCTTGCTCTTTATAAGTTGTTGCTATATGTTGCTATAACGCGCTTTTTAAATTATCGTGCTTTTAGTATGCACTGTCACTTTTCATCAAATGATTGATTTATTATACGGCTTTTTGTTTTTTGGAACCTAGTCCATAAAGCTATATATGGGTGTACTATGAGGCCCCTTTATGCAAGCGTTTGATGTCACGTGTTGCATGTATTTACTAACGTGACGTTTTCATTTGCAAAAGTGCCAATTTAAAATAAAGTGTTTAGAATAACTCACGTTTTTAAACAAATAATGCTTGATTAATTGAAGTGACTGTTACTATGTAATAATCCATTCTTATGAAATACAACAATTTACTATGTTTTTTATCATGAATTTATTCTCTCGAATATATTTCTAGTTTCGGCTTCACTAGAGCCTTCTACGGGTAACATCCGTAGAAGTCTCTGGTGGAGCCGACTTGTAACATCCGCTCCAGTGGAGCCAAAACTAGTAATGTATTTGAGAGAATAAATTCGCGACAAAAAACATAGTAAATTATTTTATTTCAAAATAATGCTTGCATAAAAGGGGCTCAAACGACAAAATTTAATTCCAGCTGGGAAGCGTGCAATTATCGGACGAAAGAAAACGCCAAATCCGACGCCTGCTCGACGCCAACACACCCGCGCAACTTGCAACCGCCGACAAAAACTACGGACACGTCGAGAGTTCCCGCTTTAAAACGAAATTCCTGAAAACGATCAACGGAAATATCGCCGAAAATTTGGCGGTGTCGCACGCCTGCGAACGGGACGCAACGTTAGATGCGGAACTGTTGGAATCGTTTAATAAAAAGCAAGAAAATCCGACCTACAAAAAGATGCAGGAACAGAGAAACCGATTGCCGGCGTACAAAATGCGAGAGGAGATCGTTAGTATCGTCGAGGAAAATCAAATCGTAATAGTCAGCGGTGAGACCGGGTGCGGGAAAACTACGCAGGTTTCTCAATTTATTCTAGACGATTATATTACGAAAGGGAAGGGTTCGTTGTGTAATATAATTTGCACGCAGCCGAGGCGGATTTCCGCCATTTCCGTTGCCGAGCGTGTAGCCTCCGAGAGAGCCGAAGCTTTGGGAGAGAGCATTGGATACCAAATCCGATTGGAAAAGTATGGCCAAATTTAGGAATAAAAATGTTTTATATTTTGTTTATGAATTCAATAATTTTAATATTTAATTTTATAGAATAATGGTTGCCAATACAATTTAACTCATTCGGGACGGGTGCTGTAACCTTAAGCTGAAGCTGTGTTTCAACTGTAGTTGCCCACTACATAATTAGTTGCTAATCTTGTAACGTGGTTGACGTACTTGTACGGCCATCAGTACTGCTGTACAATAGTAGAACATAACGTAAATCTAAATTTATAGTTTTCCAGTAGAGCGCTTTAAAGATTATTAAAATTATTAAGTAACCTAACCTAACCTAACCTAACCCAACAAGCTAAAATTCATGTGTCAAAAACTCAGTAACCATAGCTAAAATGAAGCTTTTTCAATTATACATAAATAAGGCTCATTTGTGCGAGTCGGAATATGCAAAAAACACAAATTTTGCGTAACTCAAGTTACTATGTTTTACTATTGTACGGCAGTCATTGATTAGGTTTTTTGGTTTATTAGTTTTATTTATAACCATTTACAAGGTAACATCAGTAAATGAAACAAACACGACCTGATCAGATTATTATTGGCGAGAGTCGGTGGACTTCTTAAATGTATTATTAAAACCAGGCATAACAACATGATCAGACTTAAATTAAATCAAATGAATTAATTTAACTTTCTGCCGGGCGTAATTCTTATATGTACAAGTCCAGGCATAACAAAATGCAAGCGCTGTGTCTATTAAATCGGCTGTAACCGATGAAACGCTGAAAAGGTAAATTATATATATTAATTATTTTGTTTGCAGGGTTCTACCCAAAAGAAATGCTGCCTCGATTCTTTTCTGCACAACGGGTGTGATTCTCAAAGTGATGGAAGACAATCTCGCCTTAAATAACATTTCGCACTTAATCCTCGACGAGATTCACGAACGCAATGTGTTGTCCGATTTTCTCATAGCCTTGCTGAAACAGATCGTTCAGAAACGCAAGGATTTGAAGGTTATTTTGATGAGCGCAACTTTAAATGCCGACAAGTTTGCGAGGTATTTCGGTGTGGACAGCATTATCGAAATTCCCGGATTCACTTACGAAGTTACTGAATACTATTTGGAGGACGTTCTGATGAGAATTAATTATGAGTTTATCGACGATAAGTTGCAATACGGGAGGACTATGAAGGGGAAATTGAGGGATTTTTACGATTTTATGATGCCGCACGTTAGGAAGCTGGAAAGCGATGGTTATTATACGAAACGGGTTTGCCGGGAATTGGCTAAAATGAGTTCGGAGGATATGAATTTTCCGCTTGTTATCGAGTTGATAATCGATATATGTTCTAAGGTGAGGATTATTTAAATGAAGAAAGTTGTGCTGGTTGCCTATATTTTAATTTATTGAGACGTATATATTAAACTGGATCGAGTGCTTTTACGCATTATTATTAAAAGAAAATTTTGTTTGTAGGAAAAAGACGAAGGTGCGATCCTGGTTTTTTTAACGGGCTACGGCGACATAAACAACATGAACAATTTAATGGCAGCTACGGGTAAATTCCCATCGAGTAAATACCTAATAATACCGTTGCATTCTCAACTGCCGACGATCGAACAGAAATATATTTTTGAAACGCCGCCGAGGGGCATCAGAAAAATAATTTTATCGACCAACATAGCAGAAACCAGCATCACCATCGACGACGTGGTTTTTGTCATTGATTGCGGCAAAATTAAAATGAGCAATTTTAAAATCGAGACTAATCAGCAAACGCTATTGCCGGAATGGGTATCTTTGGCGAACGCAGATCAGCGCCGAGGACGTGCGGGCCGCGTCCGCCCCGGTGTTTGCTATCACATGTTCTCGCGAGCCAGGAAAATGCAAATGGACAAATATCAAAAACCGGAAATTTTGAGAAAACGTTTGGAAAACGACGTACTAACCTTGAAAATGTTGCAGCTAGGCAAAGCGCAAGAATTCCTAGCGTCGCTGATCGACGCGCCCGACGCAGAAGCCGTCGCATTATCGGTGGATTTGTTGCAACGTCTCAACGCGTTAGACGAAGACGAAAATTTGACCCCGCTGGGATTCCATTTGGCGAGGCTGCCGGTGGGTCCGCAAGTCGGCAAAATGATTTTGTTGGGCGCAATGTTCAGCTGTTTAGATCCAATTTTAGGGGTGGCGGCTTCTTTGGAATACAAAGATCCGTTTCAGATGCCGTTAAGTGTCGATCAACATATAATCGATGCGAAACGAAAAATTTTAGCAAACGGCATTTTGAGCGATCACATCACAATCGCCAATGCCATGAAGAGATTTGAGGAAGTTTACAATCGCAAGCAGTTTTGCTGGGAATTCTTCCTGAGCTTCAGCACGATGAATCTGCTGCTGAATATGAAAACGCAATTTTGCCAGTATTTATCCGAATTGAATTTTCTTGCATCTGCCGATCCCAAAGCTAAGGAACATAATATGAATTCTGATAATGTTGGTTTAATTAAAGCCATTATATCTGCCGGATTGTATCCCAATGTTATAATTAATAGGTTTGTATATTACTACAAAACGGAACAAGCACGATAATTATTTCGAACGCAAATAAATTTGTTACGATGCTTTATAAACGGTATAATTTCCACTGCATTTAAACGGCGCTAATAATGCATCGATAAATTGCAGAAGTCATCGTAAGCTTGCAATTTGTTGTGACTTATTGCAGTAGATAGAAAGCATATGAACAACTACTGCGATTAAACGCTACATCGCAGTAGATGGCCCGTCAACATATTGCGTATCTTACAAGTCTATTTTTGTTCTCTTTCGTTGTCCGTTCAGTTCAATTTCCATTTAAATATTATTGCAAGAGATACATATAAATAATTTTTAGGCACAAAATGCACTATGGAAAATATCCACGAATTAAGAATAAATTTTTCACGGTTTATCACAAAAGAGTTGTCCTGCATCCCAAATCTATACTGTGCAATACCGAACGTTTCGATTCGCCTCTTTTGGTCTACTATTTGAAGCTCAAATCCAACTCGGATTTTGTTCACGACGCTACGATGGTGTATCCCTTACCTTTGCTCTTTTTCGGGGACAATTTTGTCGAACACAACGACAACAATGTCAATAGTATATCCATTAGTAATAATATAAAATTTAAATGTTCTGAAAGTACAAGTAAGATTATTAAGGAGTTGCGCGACCGATTGAATCGGTTCTTGGAACATAAAGTGGCGCACCCTAAGTGTGTTGATTGGAGCAACGATGATGAAGTTTCTACGTTGCGGTAAGTTAAGCTCGGTGTTAAGTTGTTATAGTGATTTATTTAATTTTTTTAGTGCGATTATGGAGTTGATTACCTTTGAAGATTCGGGCGCTGTAGATCTGGATGCGTACGACGATTTCGATGATTACTGTGATTAATAAATTTATTATGAATACATTTAAAACAAATGATTTTTATTATTTGTTATTAAATAATACATTTAAGTATTGGTAGTGGTTTGTGTTAACCTGCATCCATTAAATGAAGAAAAAAAAAGATATACATTTAAGCAAACATATCTCACCCAGGATTTACTCATTTACCTTCAGTCATGAGAGTTTGTTATTTGTTTTCGGGACTTTCCAAAACAAAAATAATAGCAAATGTGTCCCATCGTCCCTTGGGTGTGCCCTGAACTTACCTAATGTTATTTAACCAGAAAAGTCATACATTTTTTATATATTTTGTTGGTGAAATGCATTTTATCGTTTGCGTACATGTGCTTTGTTTCTCGCTCATAGCTTTAAAATTAGATTAACTCATCAACAGTAACCCATGGAAGCTCAATTATACGTGTACGCAAAGATTATTTTACTTGTATTGAGAAGCAAAAATATTGTAAACAATTACAAATGGTCGAAACAATTTGCGTTCAAGTGGAAGCATAACTGACCCCATACGGCGAGTGACTACTACTGGACTAATCTGAATTGTAATTATGAAACGAGCCTACAGCATGATTTTTGCCCGATGGAATTCTAGTACAAAGGTAGATTACAATATTTTAATTATTTATGTTGGAGCGATAAAAGCTCTAACTTAATACATTGAAACTTGACCATAACTATGTTAACAGTAATGGAAAACTGCGAATTTTCCGCCTTGGAATTAACAAATTGAAATATTAATAATTTAAGGGCTGTTCAAAATTTTTGATATATTTTATTCAAATGAAATGAGTTATTTGCAGAGAAATATTATTTGAATTAATATAACAATTTTCATATAAATAATTTGTTGCTATTAGGGGTGGTTCAAAAAGCTTGCCGTAATTTATAGATGGGGTTGTTACTACTAACACTATTGCCATAATCGATATTTTGTTATAATATTTAAAGAAATAAACGTAATGCATTTTATTAGCTATGAAAATATTTGGGTCAATTTAAGGGAAAATAATTATATTTTCATAAAACAAATTTTATAAATTTGATAGATTAAAAAATATTTTAAGGGGTGCTTTATAATGCTCCTAGTGGGTCGGCGTTAGAACCTTAGAAAGCCACGAATTTTCTGTATGGGGATATTTTATAAAGAGTATATTAGAACTGCACCTATCAATACAAGTCATTTAAAATTTTGATATTTTAAAAATAATTTTAATGGATTTTGATTACATGCTTGCATAATATAGGGGGTTAACATATATTGAGAAACTGGGATATTTCTGTATACGAATTACATCAATTTTCAATTGACTGAAATATTAATATTTTAAGGGTTGGGGTGAATTTTAGATATATTTAATTCAAAACATAAGGTTATTTCTGAATCTTACTAGAATTAAATTGAAAAGGTTCATACGCACAATTAAATTATTTAATTTTATTAGGGGCTTGAGGGTGGTTTAATGAGTTTGCTGCAATTTGGCGATGGTATTATAATTATCATTAAACTGATGCCACATAATAATTATTTATTATTTATAATAATTTTGGTAGTTGTTCAAATTTAGGGGATGAAAAAAATTACAGCCATTTGAAGGAAAAATTAGATATATCAACATTTTAAAATATTAAAGAGTTTTTGTAATTAGGGTTTCTTTACAAAGCTTGCAGGGGTTGGCATTATAACACCATCAGAAAGCCGCAATTTTTCTGTATGGGGATCATTTTATAAATAACATCAATGCTGATCGTGGTCGTTTAAAAACGGCATGTTTTGATTACAGGGGTGATTGTATCATTTCACATAATACAGGTTTGAATAGTATTGAAAAACCGAGATTTTTTTTATAGAAATTATATTAATTTTCTATTGATAGAAATATTAATATTTTAAGGGTTGAGCCATGATTTTCGATAAATTTTACTCAAATCAAAAGGTTGCTTGCGAGATAAATAATATTTGAATTGAATTAACAATTTTTATTATAGATACTTTTTTTAAATATTATAAAAGGTTGCTTGCGAGATAAATAATAATTGAATTGAATTAACAATTTTTATATGCAAGTTAATTAATTTTATTATTAGAGCTTTGGGGTTGGTTTAAAAAGCTTGCAATCTTTTGGTGATGCTTACACAATTATCATAAAACCGATGTCACATAACATAATTTTTAACAATATTTATAAAAATTAAAAAATTCATTTTAGTGGTTACTCAAATTTAAGGGATGAAAAATTAGTGCCAATTGATTTGAAAATTAGATATATCAACAATAGAACCGATTTTAAAATATTAAAGAATTTTTTTAAGGGATGTTTTTGTAATTAGGGTGGCTTTACAAAGCCTGCATGGATTGGCATCGCAGCAATTTATCTGTATGGTGATGATGTCATTTTATAAATAACATCAATGTTGATCATGGCTCGTAAGACAGGTCGTTTAAAAAAGGTATGTTTTGATTACAGGGGTGGTTATACCATTTCACATAATATAGCTTTGGACAGTAATGAAAAGCTGAGATTTTTTTGTATAGAAATTATATTAATTTTGTATTGATTAAAATATTAACATTTTAAGGGTTGCGCATTATTTTCAATAAATTTTACTCAAATCAAAAGATTGCTTGCGAGATAAATAATATTTGAATTGAATTAACAATTTTTATACGCAAGTTAATTAATTTTATTATTGAAGCTTTGGGGTTGGTTTAAAAAGCTTGCATTAATTTGGGGATGCTTACATAATTATCTTAAAACCGATGCCGCATTAATTACTTTATTGTAATATTAATAAAAATAAAAAAATCAATTTTAGTTGTTATTCAAATTTAAGGGATGAAAAAAATTGGGTCAATTTAAGGGAAAATTAATTATATCTACAATAGAAGCAATTTTAAAATTTTATAGAATTTTTAAGGGAAGTTTTTATAATAAGGGTGGATTTACAAGGCTTACAGGGGGTTGGCATTGGCACCATCAGAAAGCCGCAATTTTTCTGAATGGGGATGATATCATTTTATAAATAATATCATGATCAATGAATTTTATTAAGTTAAGCATAATTATATTGGAATGCAAGCAAATATTTTTTTATTTGGGATTGGCCTCACTGCGTTAACAAGATAAGATTAGCATCTGCCGGAGCACAAGAATCTCATCTTATTTAACATTGTAGTTCCCGGATAGCCTTCATGGCTAGAAGATGGGAGCAGTGCGCGATTAAATAAAACAATAAAATTAAGTGAGTGCATTCCAAAAGAAGAGGATTCAACCGAACTAATTAAAACTTTAGTAAGAGATGCGCAAATTTTATCATTTTTTTCCGCGATTATTGTATTTTGATTGATTTTATTGCAATAATAAGACGATTAAATGATTTTAAATTCAACGAGATGCCAATGGCTACCATTAGCATATTATTATTATTGATTGTGGTTATAATTTTGATACGAATTATTTTTACATTGTATTAACAAACATTGCATCTTCTTATTATTTTTTTATTTGATTTTAATTGAGATTATTAATTAAATATTTTAAAATATATGATGAGTCTTACGGTTTCTTATAATTTATGTTATTTTACATATTGATATATACTTTAGGCAAAATTTTTGTCTGGATTACCATATAAAAAAATCGGGGCTTTTTGATGGTTCCAATTTCAACCCTGATTAAGCTACCCCTAAGGCAAAAAAACTACCCTTAATTTTTTTTCAACGTTTTATAATTAAAAATTGCATTTTTATTAATGTAGCATTCTCATAGATGATCAAAAACATATGTTTAACCCCTAATTGTATTAATATTATGAGCTCTTCTGATTCAATTATTTGGGTAAATCAATCCCTGTGCTCTTCTTCACTTTATTTCACCATTTCTTTGCATTTACATCTATGTTTAATTGTTGGTTGTCCTTGGGGCTTGCCGGTTTTTTTAATTCAATATTTTTTTCTTTTGTTATTACTTGGTTTCCATTTTATTGTAACTATTAGATAACTCTCAAGACTTGACCTCCACTTAATTCTTGCAGCTTTTATAGAATATTTGTAAATGTTATTATTAATTCCCTGTTCTTATCTTTTGCAAGTCCAAGTATATTTCTCATGAACTTCCTTTCTATTTCTGGTACTTTTTTGTTGTTCTTTAAAAGCCATTATTTTTGCTGCATTATTCGTCAATTTTAGTTTTAATGCTTTTGGTTTTATTTGCCCATATTTCTTCTGAATCTTGTTTTGCTTTTCATTATTATTACTTATGAGTGTGCCCAAGCACTTATAATTGCCCACTTTTTTAAATGCATAGTTACATTACTTAAATGGTCTTATTTAGCTTATCTTTCTAATTTTAAGCATATTTTTGCCTTTTCTATATTTATCTTTAGTCACATTTGTTTTCCTGTAATTAACTCTGGTAAATGCATCCAATATTTTTCTTTATTGCTCAGTATTGCTACTTCATCAGCATACGCTACTAAATGTTCTTAGATTTTTTTTGTATCTTTTTTAAGGTTTATTCCAAAGCAAGCTTGAGAATGGTTGCTGCTAATTAATCATTTTGTCGCACACCTAAGTTGGTTAAAACTTTCTCACATATCATCTGTATACTAGTGCAGTGGTTTACTTATTGCTAAGTATATTAAATATCTTAATATATTTTTTCAATTTTGCACTAGTTTTTTGCTATAAAACAATTTTGATCTTGATTTAATTGAAACCCGTAAAATAAATACTTAATAAACATAGACATTGTATCAATCAAACTACTTCGTCAAAATGCTCACTCCTTTATAATTTACACCGTGTTGGGTTGTATTGGCTGGGTGGTTGCAATCAATCGCGTACAATTTGCTAGGGTGGTAATGATGTATTTTCGTAGCAACCATTAAAAAACGCCATCTTGGTGCATTGTATTTCTCTTAATGTGCTTCATTAATCGAGAAAGCTTTGCGTTAACGTAACGTATTTTAATGGGGGGTCGTTTAATTGTGTTAGAGGCAAATTTTGCGCGCGTGATGGTCCGAATAAAGTAATTCTCATCTCCGCGTGCGAATTTGCCTGGTAAACGAAAGCCCAACCGCATCGCAGTAGAAATTGCTTTTAGCCCGACCGAGGCGCAAAAAGCTATTTTCTAGTGTAAGT
>JARJEC010041330.1:0-23577 GCA_030264575.1 Tachinus sp. AB-2021 | reverse complement strand
TGGAACACTTACAATAGAATTAGACAGGTTTATAAAAGCGAATTGATAAATGACAATTAATATAATTATCGTTAAAAATAAATCAGGCGTTATCGGTAAAATATAATTTTAATATTGATATTAATAATAAATGAAAAGTTATAGTATTTAAATTTTTTTCATGAAATAATCTTGCCAAATACAATTGATGTAGTTTAATGCTTATATCAAATTTGTTTTCTTTTTTTAGATAAACTATGTTGCTTTGAGAAAACAAACTTTAGCGCTAGCGAGCTTGTAGTAGTTTCCAAGCAACATAATTTATCTTTCAAAATCAAACAAATTAAATATTTGATAATCCTTAATACATTTGTTGTATTACTAATGAAAATTAGTAAAACAACATTTTAATTGATTTTTTACATGTTAAATTTAATTTAAAAATTGCAATTATTTAAAGTTTGAGATGTGCTCGATGTCTTCTTGCTCCGAGGTATTCAATTATAGAAATAATCTTTTAGTAATTTAACTATGAAAAATACTAAAATTGGAATAAGTTCAAATTAAAAATTACATTTTTTAGTTTTCATATTAAATTTTTCTTTTGTAAATAGGAATACTTTAAATATGACCAAAAACCATAACTGTTCTGCCGAGACAAACCAATAAAAATTAAAAAAAAAGACTATTGTTGTTTATTGCGTATTTTATTACAAAAATAATATATTAAAATTACAGAGACTTTATCAGCATTTTGGAATTAAAGTTATTGCTACTTTTGGCACAATTGACAAACTAACTTTTCATTTATCCGCCATTTAATCCCCACCATGTATGTAGAAAGAGTACCATTCGGTTTCAATATATTGATTACGTGGATTTAAAACAATTTAATTATTGATCGCGAAATATATTGACTTATTATTTTATTTATAAAATAACTCCAATTCATTGTAGATTTTAATATTTTTCATAAAAATATCTATTCTAATGTCATTTACTTTCCTAGTGATTGATTGTGTACATTACAATAGTATAAAATCTATTATTTATTTTAAAGGCAAAGGCATGTTTGTATATTTTAGTTTTAGCAAAGTTAACGTGATTATTATTTAACAAACGTTTATAAAATGATATTGCATCTAACACGTTTGTAAATGACATTAACAATGAGACCGTTACAGCCATATTCATTACATCAGAGCTATACTTTTCGTACTTGCCATATAAACCATTGTTTATTTAATTTAATTTATAATTAAGATTCAACAAGGAAAATGTCTGCGATTCAATTACAGAATGTATGTTAATGTGACTACAAGTAAGTAATAATATTAGTAAGGTTTAAATGAAGTCAGAATAATAAACAATTTAACTATGCTCTATGGTGCCTATTTCGATTTAAATTCAAAATATGTAGTGCCTACATAACAGTGAATGTAATTGAAACATCTATCATGAACCCGTCATTCGCAATACTCTGTGCTGATTAAATTACGCCATGCTATAAGTAATTTACCTTAAATACATTTCATGATAGAAAGCGTTTATTAATTTCAAGTAATCTTTTACTCAGTAATTGAAAAATTGTAAACGCATACAAACATTTTTTTAAAATTATTTATAATTGAAAACTATACATGTTATTTGTGATTTTAAAATGAATATAAAACATTTAATTATTTTATAAATGTTGTGTAAATATTTCAACTATGAACATTTTTGTTGGATACTATGTGGAACAAAATAAAACATAATTATGTTGTTTATTATAAAACTTTGCGGAATAGTCGGAACAGGGGTAATGCATAATTTATTAGTGTAACAAGTTGGGAGTCATGGAATATTATAGGCAAACTTTAAGTGTAACATAATTTTCTGTTGTTAATACTTCTATAAATAGTAAGAACTTGATGTAAGAAAACTATTTTATTTTAATTTGCATTTCTCACGCCATCCAATACACAAAATCCTTACACTAAATTACTAAATCAAGTTTTACTTTGTTCAATGGATGTTTAATTCTAATATTATCCAGTACGTTCAAAAAAATGTATAAATGGTAAAAATTATAATACATATATTTTTTTTGCTCGTACATGTCAAGTGATTTCAATAAAATAAAGCAAAAATTGAACACCTGTTGATATGTTCACCATAGTAGCAACGTTTGTGATTTAGAAATGTTAGTAAGTTTCCATAAATATGTAATACAAAAATTCACAACTTTTTATGAAAATAGATTTTGTTGTTTTGCATCTACGCATATTGATATAAAGTTATTTAATAAATTTATTTAAAAAAATCACAAAAAAATTGAGTTTTATGACAATTTTTTTTATGTCAATCAATAAACAAGTTTTCTGGCATGATTCAATTTTTTTATAATGTTTAAAAATACATATAAAGCTGTCTGCGTATACAGAGAGAGTTAATCCTACACATTATAAATTTGGCTAGTAGCTAAGTTTCAAAAATGTGGTACTTTTAAAAAACATTAATCAGCATAAATTTTAAATGAATTTGGAACAAATATTTTACAAAAAGTACAAGAAATACAGGCAATGTCTGTAAATAATTTCGCAAAATTTACTAAAAAATTCTTCTAGCATTTTTACTTTACAATATAGTCCATAGTAACATTGAAATGTTGCCACTCTGTACATAATAAGAGATTACGGATTTTGGTGAAAAAATAATTCTATAGTTACTTTGGAAACCAGTTTCTGAGCAAGATATTGTTTAAACGTATAGTGTGAGATTCTAAGTGAGAGATTGTTTTGCATTTATAAGTGGTCTCGTGAACTATTTCAATTTATTCTAAAGAGAGCTGCAGTGATTTTCTATACCAATTTCTCCTTAAAAATTCTATAGAGACTATTATTTTCTTTAACTTATCTAACTATTGTTTTGTATTTTTGTGGAATTTTCGTAATTCTATTATGTTTGCATTAGTTTGAAAGAAAACAAGTAGAGATTGTGAATTATTTAATAATTACATAATGTAGTTGTAGTTTTTTTATTCATTATTTTGTTATGCAACGGTATGAACATTGTATACTAATGTATAGAGATAATAAATGATATAATTATAAAAAAATCAATTGGCTACTGCCAACGCCAACGGAACGAAAACTGCACACTTATAATTAAGCTTGTATGGCCGTTTAATTTAATTGTGCAAATCAAATTGCCATTTTGTGCAAATAAATGATTCGTTCTTCTAAATCTGTGTGTTTCAGAGAGTGCAAGAGTTTTTTACTTGGGACTGATCAGTTAGTAAGTTAGGCACACTTATAATTGCAAAATATCTTGTACAAATGAAATTCCCATTCTGTACAAGTAAATGATTTGTTTTTCTAAATCTGTGTATTTCAGAGAGTGCAAGAGTTTTTTACTTGGAACTGAGCAGGTAGTAAGTTAGTCAGTTAAGTTATTTAGCAAATCAACCTATAAAGATTAATATTATTTGTTTTATAAATCATCATTAAGTTTTCATTATTTATAATAGCAGAAATTATATATGAAATATACTAACTTATAATAATGGCAAAATGGCAATGGCCATAAATGTAAAATACGCTTGGTCACTACCCTATTGCTTATATTGCAAATGACTAGTCTATGTGTCTGCCAAATCAATCTCTTTGATTGTTATTTTGATAAATATTTAAATATTTATAAAATTACATTAACAAGATGTTAATTTATTGAGCAGTATCGATCGCATGATGAGATCAGTGTACTATATTTTATGTGTGCTGATTTATTATAGTTTATTATTGATTTTTATTTGTATTTTCCTTCATTCAATTCTCCATTCACTGTTTGTTTTCCAAGTATTGTTTTATATTCAGTCGACCAATGATTTAATACTTATCTTTTTTCGGATAATATCTTTACTGTGCCCAAGAATGATTATTTCAAAAATTTGTAATCCTCCATTTAATCAGTTAACATAATACATATTTAAATTTTTTAAACAAATCGTTGATTATTGCAGAAAATAATAAAATAATATGGTTATTAAATACTTTTTACACTATTTTATAGAAGGTTTTGTATAATTTTTACTGTGAAAAACATAGTATATTGTTTCTAAAACTGTTACTAAAAACAAATTTATATGATATAGCTGCATTATGATATTAAATACAACAATAATCACTAACATATTAATTGTTGAATTTGACGTAATAGTTAAATAATATAAAGGATACTATTTGACGAAATAAGTTGAAAGTTTCATTGGATTGAATTAATTAATCAACGTTGCAGCAAACATTAAGTGCCTCTTTAATTCAACGATACGCCGTCTTAAAAAGCAAAACGGTATCATTTAAATAGAAACGCAATGCACCAAACTTTCATCTGCGCTGATTAAATCGCTCTGGAAAAATTAAACTAGCTCGATTACTGTTCCCAGATTTTTCCAACTTCATTATTCATTTAAGAGTTTATTTACACATTCACTTTGATTTACCTTTAAGAAACGCAAAGCCGTAATTTTTTATTAGCAGATCCTTTTTACAGTTTGGGTGTTCCAAAGGAAAGGCTATTAGTGAAATGCTATTTCGCTTTAATGCAAAGCTACATTTTCCTGTGCAATTCTACCAATTTTAAAATGAAAATAAGGACAAACTGAAACAAGTTGTAATGGATGAAAGGTATATAAGAAAAAGTAGCCGCGGATTTTATAAATTGCTAGATATTCAGGTTAATAGACATTCGCTTTGATTTGTTCATGCAATGTAAACCTGCAACTATACAGAAGCATTTTAATATTTTGTAAAATTATAAAAGGTGCAGTAAAACTAATTCTAAAATGTTAAATTATTATATGTATATTTATGTTTAACCAGATGTTTTCAATTAAATTATTAATATTATAACATGAGAAATCTATAAATAAATTATACATTATGTAAAGTAAATATTAACTTGAACATATTATATCGAATTAAATCACATTGAAAATACAATAATATTATATTTGGTGATAGTTAAATAAACAAATCATAGCACAATGAAACAATTTAAAAAGTCATCAGGCAGATAGATACGAGAATAATCCCAAAAGTGTCCATCCTGGTGTATAGATGGCGGTTGTTGTTTGAAATAATGACTATAGTAGTAAGTACCATTGTCATCGTTACGTGATACCGTGGTGAGAGGGGGCGGAGTCGGCTACTTCAGTTAAAACCGTAAAATATTGGGTAGCAGAGTATAACACCGTTTTCAAGATAGATGCACTGAACTCAAGCAAAAATTAAATACCACGTTTGGATCAATATCATGTTTCAAATTTGGAGCTTGCACCAACCACTGCACGAGCTATTGAAGATCGTGCTGATAAACTAGCATAAAATGCGCATTTTGTGCTAAATTGAACACTCGAGCACTAAAAAGTGCAGAAGCATTTTATAAATTGAACATAAAATTATTGCATGACATTACATGATGCAGAACGGTGCAGTTTACTTGAAAACCATATAAACGAAACGAGCAGTCGGGACAAACTAACTTGTGGCACCATCTTATTAACTGAGTATGGGCAGTATGTGCACCTTCCCTACGGCTGCTCTTTTATTGATGCGGGGTGTACAAGTTAAGGTGAAGTATTGCGTAATATCAAATTAAATTTACCGTGAAAATATATTAACAGCAACAGCAATATAATTAATAGAATTAAATCTAACGACGGAGGAAAAAGGTGGCTGCCATCTTGGATTGTACGGGTACAGCGTTCTTATTTTCCAGATTTTTTTCTTTTAATTTCGGCTTCTCAATTTGACGAGGACAAACTTCAATTTCAAGCTGGAATTGGCTATCAGAGAGGAATTGTCTGCTGACCCAGTTGACTGATGAGCAAATTGTCTACTATTAGACACGTTTGGAGAAAATGATTGAGGTTGATAAAAATGAAAATTTTTGATTGGCTTTACAAAAGCTTAATAATTGGTTCCTATTCAATAATTATAGAGTTTTGAGGTTTTATCAATTAATTACTTAAGTTTAAATAATTCACTTACGTTTTCCTTATACAATGAATGGCACTTAAAAATTATTATCAATCTAACTAGATTTAAAGTAAGACAAACATTTGTGTGGATGTTGCAAGAAAGCCACATTTAACCGATTCTCAAACTAATTGTTTTTTCAGCATTTACACTTATTATTCGATTCTCTGACCACTTCTGTCTACTCGTCCCGCGGAAGAAATAGACGTGCAGCGCACATTTTGAGAAGAACGCGACAATTAATTTTGAACGCCACACTCCCGAAATGGTAAAAGCAATCTAATAATTATATTGGATAATCTTCGATGCGTGTGATAACAGACATGGTGGATATTTCAAACAGTGGTGTATATCGTATAATAATTAAAAATTTAGATATGAATAAGCTGTATGCAAGATGACTGCTGAAATTGCTCTCGGTTCAACAAAAGCAGTGTTGTGAAAATGTTTGAGTCAGGTGATTGGCAAAGTTTTTGCATCGATTCATAACCATTGACTTTTTTAAAAGAAAAACAATTAACGGCAAGTATAAAGAGAACTCATTACAGCATTTATACTCGGTAAATACATTGATTTTTTTGAAATTCTTTAACAAGAATTCGTATCATCAGCAATTAAAAAAAAACCTTTTTTCTCTTATGCTTACTCACAAAAATTTCAATTGAATCGTCTAAATTTTATAATAAAAGCCATAAATAAAAGCTATATATTAATAATGATCAAATTTGCATTCATTGTTGCCATGGACGTTTTTTCAAATTAATCGACAAAACTCGGAGCTGTTGGGATTTAAGTTGTGAAAATTAGTTTGTTGCTTGTTCATTAGTTGTCTAGTAACGTTATAACACTGACAAATTATACTTAAAAATATATATTTTATATTCCTTTACTGCGAATCTACTCCTTTTCTACGATACTATGCAATATTGAACCTGTATTGAAATCTCAATTCGTATTGAATACCGATGGAAACACTCAAAAAAGCGCATTAACACGCCTCTTGGGTTTCAATGTCAATACGATTGTTTCTGGGATGAAATTGAGTATCACATTGAAAACGTTTTGACATTTACATTACGCACGTGTTTTTGGTCGACATTACTATATTACCGTACTGCAGATTATTTTCATAAAGAAATTATAATTTTATTAGTAGTTGTAAGTTGTTAGTTGTTAGTTGTTAGTTTCATATTTGTGTAATACTTTCTGTTGACAATAGAAAAATATATTTCAATTCTATTTAAATTTTTATGATAAAATCGCATTAGTATTTTTGACGTCACTGTTTTCTTTGTCAGAAAACTACTTTAAATATCCGGCAATTTTAATTCACATAAGGTATTTCTACAGAGTTCTGTTATTTTTTCTTATTCAAGCTCGAGTGAATTAAAAGAGTTTTTTAATAAAAATCCTCAAAATTTCTTAAGTTATAGCAGACACCTTGTTTATCCTCAAATTTGTTGTGAATTGTTTAGTAATATATGACAAATTAACATCGAATAATATATCGTTAAGCGAAGTATGTAAAACATCAAATTTTAATATCAAAATGAATGCTCAGTTTAAGAAACGTGATTATCTTGTGCGGGGAAACGTAAATTGTTCACCATGATTGTGCAATTGTTTTAGGAATTGCTTTATGAAACTACACTCTAAGCTACATAATCTTTCAAAATTAAACAAATTTAAAATTTGATAATCAAAAATGAATACCTGCCACGCTGCCCACCCACCCTTCCACTCATTAGACAACGTCTTGCGGATACACGATCTAATGCATACAAGGAACAGACGCGTCCCGAGTGCAACTCTTTTCCACTCCCCTTAATTTGTTTACATTTTACATTTTACCTTCTGCATTTTTCAGACTCACACCTCAATAGATTTATAATATCAAAGTTAATAATAAATTAGGGGTTTTTATTTAACATTTTAAGCTACCTCCTTCCCTCTCCACTATATTACGTTGTTAGGTCGATTTAGATCTCGTTTGTTAGAGCTCATTGAGGTTAGTACTATCTAAGATATTATGTACTCAAAAAGTAAACGGATGCTCTGGATCACCCCGTATTTAATATTTTTTACATATTTATATTATTTATTTTATTATGTACAGTTTTTTTACTGCTATTATAAATTTAGTCGCTGGAATATCGTGTTACAAAAACTTCTAAGGTTTTCTCTCAAATAACATTAACATAACTTACATATATATGAGATTTGTTAAATGTCCATACTTTTTACATAATTTTTAATAAACAATGATATTATATTCTGCAAAGAATTGGTGAAAATTATAATTAATAAAAACTATTTACAGTGTTTTTCTCAACCTATACGCAAAAACTTGGGAAATCATTTTAAAAGACTAATTATAACAAAATATTTATTTATTTTTTATTTACCAAATAAATTGAAAAGTAAAAATATTTTATTAGAATTTTGTTTCATAATAACTCATGCCTTTAGCAATAATTTCTCAAGTTTTTGCGTATAGGTTGAGCAAAGCCCTGTATAAACATTAAAGATTATATGAAACAAATATATATATATATATATATATATTAGGCCTTTGGGGAACAAAATAAATTATTAATTAACAATCTGTGTTGCATTGTAACACCAAAATAAATACTTGCAAAATTGATTAAAATATTGACTGAGTAATAAAAGTCTTATTTGTTTCATTAATAAATTTAATGAGCAAGAACATCTGGTGTAAAATTTCGCTGCATAAAGGATTAAAATAATAAAATAATAGTTAATAAAATTTTACAATTTTCTTTAGAATTATTACAACTTTTATTGATTAACAGGTTTTCTCTATAGATATGAAATAACTTCTAATATTATGTTCTTATAATTCTATTGCTTTTTAAAATTTTACAAAATTTATAATTATTTTGTCTGAAGTCAAAATATTTTGTTAATAAATAAATTTTGACAATAGTAATTTTGGTGATGTGACAGGAAATAAGATCAACGATTGTTGAGAAATAGCTTTACAAAGTAAATAAATTGGACTTTTCGAAGGTTAATTTACAGGTGAAAAAGTTTTGCCAAGTTTAAAAGTTTATCTGAAGGTCGATAGAAGTTGCGAATAAAATATATATAGAATCATATTTCCTAAAGTTAAGTAAATATATCATATAATGATTGATTTGTTTCTTTTTATGTATATTCTTTTATACATTTAAAAAACAAGTAAATATCAATTTTAGTAATGTAAAAAAGTGAAACTATTAACAAAAAATTAAAGTTTTGCTTTGCTTAAACGATTGTTTATGATTGGTTTAGTTTATATTTATAAATATTGTGGTAATTTAAACAGATAATGAAATATCAAATATAATTTTATTTTCATTCTAAAATATAAATTAAATATCTTTAAAAAATGTAATTTAAACATTATACTAAATGTAATAATTTTACTTAAATAAATCAGAAATAAAAACATTTTTTTTACAAAATTATGTTTTCTACATATCGAGGTCTATCTAAATCTTCCCGCGCGTATCAATTATGCTAGACCGGCGCCACATTGCACATTGGAAAGACACAATTAAATTTCTATGCTTGATTATTTTCTCAGGTTGCCTCATAGTCGTCAAATAAAGTTTTGTTACACATGTTTATTTGATATAGAATTATGACTAAATTTATTAAAAAAAATAAATTGCAAGAGTTATTAATATACATGAGTTGTATTTGTAAAAATTAATTCATAAAAAAAAAAAAGATTACCTCTTTATTTAACAAAAATAATAATATGTCCATTTTCAGAACTTGTTAAGTCTAAAAAAAAATGAAAATTCAGTTAATTTTAACTTTTTCATCCAGCAAGACAGTTAAAAATGTTGAAATTTTAAACATAAAACGGCGTCTGAAAATGAGCTACACTATTTTTCATGAGTTATTTTTGTTGTGTTTTTGAAGTGAAAACTTTTATATTGAAGTGTGAATCCGAAAAACCAAAGAGGCAAATTGGAAACATTCCAAGTGAGCGTGTAGGGTTACAAGCAGTCAGCAATTAGAATTTCAAGCGCGCGCATTCCCTCTATGCATTGGCAGTAGGGCGTAGTATAATAAGTGGCAGGGTAACTGTGCATAAATAAGACTGATAAAAATATGACATTGGCGATGACATTTCATTTTCAGCATAAATAATATAATAAATTTGAATCAAATATTTGGAAAAGGAAAGGAAACAAGTACGCTGTTGTAGTATTTTTTTTATAGGAAATTGTACCTATTTAAGCGATAAGCGATAATAAATAATCAATTTAATTTCTCGTGTGTGTTCCAAGCACACTCAGATTTTTTGTTTTAAATTTTTTGACGCATGTCTCGTATCAAGTTATAGAAATGAATGACTCATATAAAAATTAAAATTTTACTTACATCGCCCGATTTAATCGTCAGTAATGTCAGAAACATAATAATAATTCTATGCTAGTCAGTTATTAATTCGCTTCTATCACCCTATCTAAAAATGCATTAGAATTAGATTGAAATGATTTTACAATATCTAAATTTAAATGCAATTCATTATCTAGCATGAGATACACCAGACAAACATTAATACTTATTGTTTCCAAGTATAGCATATTCTAGTCAATCAATAAGAAAAATAAGTAATGGTTATAAAACTAATTCTCCATCCATCTCCATTAATCCAAATTAATTTTAACTTTTTCATAGAATATCTTCACAAAGAGAACTATTTGTTGCATATGATATACACATTGATTTTTATTTATGTATTTTAATTTTTAATTGTTACATACAGCAATTGTTTTGGATTAAACTAGACACGGAATTTTGGTTTTTTGGTTAGTAGATTTTTATTGCTTTTGCCGTAAAACGTATTATTGTATTTTTTAATAGAGAAACATTTATTTATTTATAACCATCATGCAATTTGAAACGCAGACGTAGTACGCAATTAGTCTTTCTATGATTTTTGTATAACTATGGTGTTTACTTTTTTATAATGTTTAAAGTCCTTGACGTAATCTTAGTTTAGTCTTTAATTTTGCTACGTTATAACCTTTTTTGTTTCCTACCATACATTGGCTATATTTTATTAAACAACTAAAATGCATATCTGCGTTTTCTCATCTTTTTATATTTGTCAGGATTCCTCTAATTTCTTTTTAAAATAATGTAGAATCTGAAGAAGTACACACATGTACCTTTTACACACTTAAATTTTTATTACCATAGCGGTATATTCTGCAATAAGAGAAAAACTTTTCTACTTTACTAACTTAGCGTTTCTCAAACTGTGGGGCGAGCCCGCTTTTTTTTTGTCAACAATACTACTTTACATTTTAGTAGGGGGGGGGGGGAGAATATTTTAAGATAAAAAAGGGTTCCAAAATATATAATATTTAGAATCATTGGTCTAACAATACTGTTATTATCAACATCCTATTATGCTCGTACTTACTAAATAGAACACATTTTGTGCTGTATGAAGGCCATATTACTAAAAAATATTATAACACACGTGGGGTGCATTGAGGGTCCAATACCTGCCCTCTACTGTTTTTAATATTGGTAATGATGTTTGTGAATCTATTAATTGTAATACGTTGTTGTACGCCAATGATATCAAATTGAATATACAAATTCGGAATGAAAATGTATGTATCTTACTTCAGAGAGCTTTCGATAAACTAGATGAATGGATTTGAACTTAGTGTTAATAATAATAATCCAAAAGACCACAAAGATATAAAACATGTCAAAAAAATATAATAAAAATACAATACAAATATATATATATATATATATATTTGTATTGTATTTTTATTATATTTTTTTGACATGTTTTATATCTTTGTGGTCTTTTGGATTATTATTATTAACACTAAGTTCAAATCCATTCATCTAGTTTATCGAAAGCTCTCTGAAGTAAGATACATACATTTTCATTCCGAATTTGTATATTCAATTTGATATCATTGGCGTACAACAACGTATTACAATTAATAGATTCACAAACATCATTACCAATATTAAAAACAGTAGAGGGCAGGTATTGGACCCTCAATGCACCCCACGTGTGTTATAATATTTTTTAGTAATATGGCCTTCATACAGCACAAAATGTGTTCTATTTAGTAAGTACGAGCATAATAGGATGTTGATAATAACAGTATTGTTAGACCAATGATTCTAAATATTATATATTTTGGAACCCTTTTTTATCTTAAAATATTCTCCCCCCCCCCCCTACTAAAATGTAAAGTAGTATTGTTGACAAAAAAAAAGCGGGCTCGCCCCACAGTTTGAGAAACGCTAAGTTAGTAAAGTAGAAAAGTTTTTCTCTTATTGCAGAATATACCGCTATGGTAATAAAAATTTAAGTGTGTAAAAGGTACATGTGTGTACTTCTTCAGATTCTACATTATTTTAAAAAGAAATTAGAGGAATCCTGACAAATATAAAAAGATGAGAAAACGCAGATATGCATTTTAGTTGTTTAATAAAATATAGCCAATGTATGGTAGGAAACAAAAAAGGTTATAACGTAGCAAAATTAAAGACTAAACTAAGATTACGTCAAGGACTTTAAACATTATAAAAAAGTAAACACCATAGTTATACAAAAATCATAGAAAGACTAATTGCGTACTACGTCTGCGTTTCAAATTGCATGATGGTTATAAATAAATAAATGTTTCTCTATTAAAAAATACAATAATACGTTTTACGGCAAAAGCAATAAAAATCTACTAACCAAAAAACCAAAATTCCGTGTCTAGTTTAATCCAAAACAATTGCTGTATGTAACAATTAAAAATTAAAATACATAAATAAAAATCAATGTGTATATCATATGCAACAAATAGTTCTCTTTGTGAAGATATTCTATGAAAAAGTTAAAATTAATTTGGATTAATGGAGATGGATGGAGAATTAGTTTTATAACCATTACTTATTTTTCTTATTGATTGACTAGAATATGCTATACTTGGAAACAATAAGTATTAATGTTTGTCTGGTGTATCTCATGCTAGATAATGAATTGCATTTAAATTTAGATATTGTAAAATCATTTCAATCTAATTCTAATGCATTTTTAGATAGGGTGATAGAAGCGAATTAATAACTGACTAGCATAGAATTATTATTATGTTTCTGACATTACTGACGATTAAATCGGGCGATGTAAGTAAAATTTTAATTTTTATATGAGTCATTCATTTCTATAACTTGATACGAGACATGCGTCAAAAAATTTAAAACAAAAAATCTGAGTGTGCTTGGAACACACACGAGAAATTAAATTGATTATTTATTATCGCTTATCGCTTAAATAGGTACAATTTCCTATAAAAAAAATACTACAACAGCGTACTTGTTTCCTTTCCTTTTCCAAATATTTGATTCAAATTTATTATATTATTTATGCTGAAAATGAAATGTCATCGCCAATGTCATATTTTTATCAGTCTTATTTATGCACAGTTACCCTGCCACTTATTATACTACGCCCTACTGCCAATGCATAGAGGGAATGCGCGCGCTTGAAATTCTAATTGCTGACTGCTTGTAACCCTACACGCTCACTTGGAATGTTTCCAATTTGCCTCTTTGGTTTTTCGGATTCACACTTCAATATAAAAGTTTTCACTTCAAAAACACAACAAAAATAACTCATGAAAAATAGTGTAGCTCATTTTCAGACGCCGTTTTATGTTTAAAATTTCAACATTTTTAACTGTCTTGCTGGATGAAAAAGTTAAAATTAACTGAATTTTCATTTTTTTTTAGACTTAACAAGTTCTGAAAATGGACATATTATTATTTTTGTTAAATAAAGAGGTAATCTTTTTTTTTTTTATGAATTAATTTTTACAAATACAACTCATGTATATTAATAACTCTTGCAATTTATTTTTTTTAATAAATTTAGTCATAATTCTATATCAAATAAACATGTGTAACAAAACTTTATTTGACGACTATGAGGCAACCTGAGAAAATAATCAAGCATAGAAATTTAATTGTGTCTTTCCAATGTGCAATGTGGCGCCGGTCTAGCATAATTGATACGCGCGGGAAGATTTAGATAGACCTCGATATGTAGAAAACATAATTTTGTAAAAAAAATGTTTTTATTTCTGATTTATTTAAGTAAAATTATTACATTTAGTATAATGTTTAAATTACATTTTTTAAAGATATTTAATTTATATTTTAGAATGAAAATAAAATTATATTTGATATTTCATTATCTGTTTAAATTACCACAATATTTATAAATATAAACTAAACCAATCATAAACAATCGTTTAAGCAAAGCAAAACTTTAATTTTTTGTTAATAGTTTCACTTTTTTACATTACTAAAATTGATATTTACTTGTTTTTTAAATGTATAAAAGAATATACATAAAAAGAAACAAATCAATCATTATATGATATATTTACTTAACTTTAGGAAATATGATTCTATATATATTTTATTCGCAACTTCTATCGACCTTCAGATAAACTTTTAAACTTGGCAAAACTTTTTCACCTGTAAATTAACCTTCGAAAAGTCCAATTTATTTACTTTGTAAAGCTATTTCTCAACAATCGTTGATCTTATTTCCTGTCACATCACCAAAATTACTATTGTCAAAATTTATTTATTAACAAAATATTTTGACTTCAGACAAAATAATTATAAATTTTGTAAAATTTTAAAAAGCAATAGAATTATAAGAACATAATATTAGAAGTTATTTCATATCTATAGAGAAAACCTGTTAATCAATAAAAGTTGTAATAATTCTAAAGAAAATTGTAAAATTTTATTAACTATTATTTTATTATTTTAATCCTTTATGCAGCGAAATTTTACACCAGATGTTCTTGCTCATTAAATTTATTAATGAAACAAATAAGACTTTTATTACTCAGTCAATATTTTAATCAATTTTGCAAGTATTTATTTTGGTGTTACAATGCAACACAGATTGTTAATTAATAATTTATTTTGTTCCCCAAAGGCCTAATATATATATATATATATATATATTTGTTTCATATAATCTTTAATGTTTATACAGGGCTTTGCTCAACCTATACGCAAAAACTTGAGAAATTATTGCTAAAGGCATGAGTTATTATGAAACAAAATTCTAATAAAATATTTTTACTTTTCAATTTATTTGGTAAATAAAAAATAAATAAATATTTTGTTATAATTAGTCTTTTAAAATGATTTCCCAAGTTTTTGCGTATAGGTTGAGAAAAACACTGTAAATAGTTTTTATTAATTATAATTTTCACCAATTCTTTGCAGAATATAATATCATTGTTTATTAAAAATTATGTAAAAAGTATGGACATTTAACAAATCTCATATATATGTAAGTTATGTTAATGTTATTTGAGAGAAAACCTTAGAAGTTTTTGTAACACGATATTCCAGCGACTAAATTTATAATAGCAGTAAAAAAACTGTACATAATAAAATAAATAATATAAATATGTAAAAAATATTAAATACGGGGTGATCCAGAGCATCCGTTTACTTTTTGAGTACATAATATCTTAGATAGTACTAACCTCAATGAGCTCTAACAAACGAGATCTAAATCGACCTAACAACGTAATATAGTGGAGAGGGAAGGAGGTAGCTTAAAATGTTAAATAAAAACCCCTAATTTATTATTAACTTTGATATTATAAATCTATTGAGGTGTGAGTCTGAAAAATGCAGAAGGTAAAATGTAAAATGTAAACAAATTAAGGGGAGTGGAAAAGAGTTGCACTCGGGACGCGTCTGTTCCTTGTATGCATTAGATCGTGTATCCGCAAGACGTTGTCTAATGAGTGGAAGGGTGGGTGGGCAGCGTGGCAGGTATTCATTTTTGATTATCAAATTTTAAATTTGTTTAATTTTGAAAGATTATGTAGCTTAGAGTGTAGTTTCATAAAGCAATTCCTAAAACAATTGCACAATCATGGTGAACAATTTACGTTTCCCCGCACAAGATAATCACGTTTCTTAAACTGAGCATTCATTTTGATATTAAAATTTGATGTTTTACATACTTCGCTTAACGATATATTATTCGATGTTAATTTGTCATATATTACTAAACAATTCACAACAAATTTGAGGATAAACAAGGTGTCTGCTATAACTTAAGAAATTTTGAGGATTTTTATTAAAAAACTCTTTTAATTCACTCGAGCTTGAATAAGAAAAAATAACAGAACTCTGTAGAAATACCTTATGTGAATTAAAATTGCCGGATATTTAAAGTAGTTTTCTGACAAAGAAAACAGTGACGTCAAAAATACTAATGCGATTTTATCATAAAAATTTAAATAGAATTGAAATATATTTTTCTATTGTCAACAGAAAGTATTACACAAATATGAAACTAACAACTAACAACTAACAACTTACAACTACTAATAAAATTATAATTTCTTTATGAAAATAATCTGCAGTACGGTAATATAGTAATGTCGACCAAAAACACGTGCGTAATGTAAATGTCAAAACGTTTTCAATGTGATACTCAATTTCATCCCAGAAACAATCGTATTGACATTGAAACCCAAGAGGCGTGTTAATGCGCTTTTTTGAGTGTTTCCATCGGTATTCAATACGAATTGAGATTTCAATACAGGTTCAATATTGCATAGTATCGTAGAAAAGGAGTAGATTCGCAGTAAAGGAATATAAAATATATATTTTTAAGTATAATTTGTCAGTGTTATAACGTTACTAGACAACTAATGAACAAGCAACAAACTAATTTTCACAACTTAAATCCCAACAGCTCCGAGTTTTGTCGATTAATTTGAAAAAACGTCCATGGCAACAATGAATGCAAATTTGATCATTATTAATATATAGCTTTTATTTATGGCTTTTATTATAAAATTTAGACGATTCAATTGAAATTTTTGTGAGTAAGCATAAGAGAAAAAAGGTTTTTTTTTAATTGCTGATGATACGAATTCTTGTTAAAGAATTTCAAAAAAATCAATGTATTTACCGAGTATAAATGCTGTAATGAGTTCTCTTTATACTTGCCGTTAATTGTTTTTCTTTTAAAAAAGTCAATGGTTATGAATCGATGCAAAAACTTTGCCAATCACCTGACTCAAACATTTTCACAACACTGCTTTTGTTGAACCGAGAGCAATTTCAGCAGTCATCTTGCATACAGCTTATTCATATCTAAATTTTTAATTATTATACGATATACACCACTGTTTGAAATATCCACCATGTCTGTTATCACACGCATCGAAGATTATCCAATATAATTATTAGATTGCTTTTACCATTTCGGGAGTGTGGCGTTCAAAATTAATTGTCGCGTTCTTCTCAAAATGTGCGCTGCACGTCTATTTCTTCCGCGGGACGAGTAGACAGAAGTGGTCAGAGAATCGAATAATAAGTGTAAATGCTGAAAAAACAATTAGTTTGAGAATCGGTTAAATGTGGCTTTCTTGCAACATCCACACAAATGTTTGTCTTACTTTAAATCTAGTTAGATTGATAATAATTTTTAAGTGCCATTCATTGTATAAGGAAAACGTAAGTGAATTATTTAAACTTAAGTAATTAATTGATAAAACCTCAAAACTCTATAATTATTGAATAGGAACCAATTATTAAGCTTTTGTAAAGCCAATCAAAAATTTTCATTTTTATCAACCTCAATCATTTTCTCCAAACGTGTCTAATAGTAGACAATTTGCTCATCAGTCAACTGGGTCAGCAGACAATTCCTCTCTGATAGCCAATTCCAGCTTGAAATTGAAGTTTGTCCTCGTCAAATTGAGAAGCCGAAATTAAAAGAAAAAAATCTGGAAAATAAGAACGCTGTACCCGTACAATCCAAGATGGCAGCCACCTTTTTCCTCCGTCGTTAGATTTAATTCTATTAATTATATTGCTGTTGCTGTTAATATATTTTCACGGTAAATTTAATTTGATATTACGCAATACTTCACCTTAACTTGTACACCCCGCATCAATAAAAGAGCAGCCGTAGGGAAGGTGCACATACTGCCCATACTCAGTTAATAAGATGGTGCCACAAGTTAGTTTGTCCCGACTGCTCGTTTCGTTTATATGGTTTTCAAGTAAACTGCACCGTTCTGCATCATGTAATGTCATGCAATAATTTTATGTTCAATTTATAAAATGCTTCTGCACTTTTTAGTGCTCGAGTGTTCAATTTAGCACAAAATGCGCATTTTATGCTAGTTTATCAGCACGATCTTCAATAGCTCGTGCAGTGGTTGGTGCAAGCTCCAAATTTGAAACATGATATTGATCCAAACGTGGTATTTAATTTTTGCTTGAGTTCAGTGCATCTATCTTGAAAACGGTGTTATACTCTGCTACCCAATATTTTACGGTTTTAACTGAAGTAGCCGACTCCGCCCCCTCTCACCACGGTATCACGTAACGATGACAATGGTACTTACTACTATAGTCATTATTTCAAACAACAACCGCCATCTATACACCAGGATGGACACTTTTGGGATTATTCTCGTATCTATCTGCCTGATGACTTTTTAAATTGTTTCATTGTGCTATGATTTGTTTATTTAACTATCACCAAATATAATATTATTGTATTTTCAATGTGATTTAATTCGATATAATATGTTCAAGTTAATATTTACTTTACATAATGTATAATTTATTTATAGATTTCTCATGTTATAATATTAATAATTTAATTGAAAACATCTGGTTAAACATAAATATACATATAATAATTTAACATTTTAGAATTAGTTTTACTGCACCTTTTATAATTTTACAAAATATTAAAATGCTTCTGTATAGTTGCAGGTTTACATTGCATGAACAAATCAAAGCGAATGTCTATTAACCTGAATATCTAGCAATTTATAAAATCCGCGGCTACTTTTTCTTATATACCTTTCATCCATTACAACTTGTTTCAGTTTGTCCTTATTTTCATTTTAAAATTGGTAGAATTGCACAGGAAAATGTAGCTTTGCATTAAAGCGAAATAGCATTTCACTAATAGCCTTTCCTTTGGAACACCCAAACTGTAAAAAGGATCTGCTAATAAAAAATTACGGCTTTGCGTTTCTTAAAGGTAAATCAAAGTGAATGTGTAAATAAACTCTTAAATGAATAATGAAGTTGGAAAAATCTGGGAACAGTAATCGAGCTAGTTTAATTTTTCCAGAGCGATTTAATCAGCGCAGATGAAAGTTTGGTGCATTGCGTTTCTATTTAAATGATACCGTTTTGCTTTTTAAGACGGCGTATCGTTGAATTAAAGAGGCACTTAATGTTTGCTGCAACGTTGATTAATTAATTCAATCCAATGAAACTTTCAACTTATTTCGTCAAATAGTATCCTTTATATTATTTAACTATTACGTCAAATTCAACAATTAATATGTTAGTGATTATTGTTGTATTTAATATCATAATGCAGCTATATCATATAAATTTGTTTTTAGTAACAGTTTTAGAAACAATATACTATGTTTTTCACAGTAAAAATTATACAAAACCTTCTATAAAATAGTGTAAAAAGTATTTAATAACCATATTATTTTATTATTTTCTGCAATAATCAACGATTTGTTTAAAAAATTTAAATATGTATTATGTTAACTGATTAAATGGAGGATTACAAATTTTTGAAATAATCATTCTTGGGCACAGTAAAGATATTATCCGAAAAAAGATAAGTATTAAATCATTGGTCGACTGAATATAAAACAATACTTGGAAAACAAACAGTGAATGGAGAATTGAATGAAGGAAAATACAAATAAAAATCAATAATAAACTATAATAAATCAGCACACATAAAATATAGTACACTGATCTCATCATGCGATCGATACTGCTCAATAAATTAACATCTTGTTAATGTAATTTTATAAATATTTAAATATTTATCAAAATAACAATCAAAGAGATTGATTTGGCAGACACATAGACTAGTCATTTGCAATATAAGCAATAGGGTAGTGACCAAGCGTATTTTACATTTATGGCCATTGCCATTTTGCCATTATTATAAGTTAGTATATTTCATATATAATTTCTGCTATTATAAATAATGAAAACTTAATGATGATTTATAAAACAAATAATATTAATCTTTATAGGTTGATTTGCTAAATAACTTAACTGACTAACTTACTACCTGCTCAGTTCCAAGTAAAAAACTCTTGCACTCTCTGAAATACACAGATTTAGAAAAACAAATCATTTACTTGTACAGAATGGGAATTTCATTTGTACAAGATATTTTGCAATTATAAGTGTGCCTAACTTACTAACTGATCAGTCCCAAGTAAAAAACTCTTGCACTCTCTGAAACACACAGATTTAGAAGAACGAATCATTTATTTGCACAAAATGGCAATTTGATTTGCACAATTAAATTAAACGGCCATACAAGCTTAATTATAAGTGTGCAGTTTTCGTTCCGTTGGCGTTGGCAGTAGCCAATTGATTTTTTTATAATTATATCATTTATTATCTCTATACATTAGTATACAATGTTCATACCGTTGCATAACAAAATAATGAATAAAAAAACTACAACTACATTATGTAATTATTAAATAATTCACAATCTCTACTTGTTTTCTTTCAAACTAATGCAAACATAATAGAATTACGAAAATTCCACAAAAATACAAAACAATAGTTAGATAAGTTAAAGAAAATAATAGTCTCTATAGAATTTTTAAGGAGAAATTGGTATAGAAAATCACTGCAGCTCTCTTTAGAATAAATTGAAATAGTTCACGAGACCACTTATAAATGCAAAACAATCTCTCACTTAGAATCTCACACTATACGTTTAAACAATATCTTGCTCAGAAACTGGTTTCCAAAGTAACTATAGAATTATTTTTTCACCAAAATCCGTAATCTCTTATTATGTACAGAGTGGCAACATTTCAATGTTACTATGGACTATATTGTAAAGTAAAAATGCTAGAAGAATTTTTTAGTAAATTTTGCGAAATTATTTACAGACATTGCCTGTATTTCTTGTACTTTTTGTAAAATATTTGTTCCAAATTCATTTAAAATTTATGCTGATTAATGTTTTTTAAAAGTACCACATTTTTGAAACTTAGCTACTAGCCAAATTTATAATGTGTAGGATTAACTCTCTCTGTATACGCAGACAGCTTTATATGTATTTTTAAACATTATAAAAAAATTGAATCATGCCAGAAAACTTGTTTATTGATTGACATAAAAAAAATTGTCATAAAACTCAATTTTTTTGTGATTTTTTTAAATAAATTTATTAAATAACTTTATATCAATATGCGTAGATGCAAAACAACAAAATCTATTTTCATAAAAAGTTGTGAATTTTTGTATTACATATTTATGGAAACTTACTAACATTTCTAAATCACAAACGTTGCTACTATGGTGAACATATCAACAGGTGTTCAATTTTTGCTTTATTTTATTGAAATCACTTGACATGTACGAGCAAAAAAAATATATGTATTATAATTTTTACCATTTATACATTTTTTTGAACGTACTGGATAATATTAGAATTAAACATCCATTGAACAAAGTAAAACTTGATTTAGTAATTTAGTGTAAGGATTTTGTGTATTGGATGGCGTGAGAAATGCAAATTAAAATAAAATAGTTTTCTTACATCAAGTTCTTACTATTTATAGAAGTATTAACAACAGAAAATTATGTTACACTTAAAGTTTGCCTATAATATTCCATGACTCCCAACTTGTTACACTAATAAATTATGCATTACCCCTGTTCCGACTATTCCGCAAAGTTTTATAATAAACAACATAATTATGTTTTATTTTGTTCCACATAGTATCCAACAAAAATGTTCATAGTTGAAATATTTACACAACATTTATAAAATAATTAAATGTTTTATATTCATTTTAAAATCACAAATAACATGTATAGTTTTCAATTATAAATAATTTTAAAAAAATGTTTGTATGCGTTTACAATTTTTCAATTACTGAGTAAAAGATTACTTGAAATTAATAAACGCTTTCTATCATGAAATGTATTTAAGGTAAATTACTTATAGCATGGCGTAATTTAATCAGCACAGAGTATTGCGAATGACGGGTTCATGATAGATGTTTCAATTACATTCACTGTTATGTAGGCACTACATATTTTGAATTTAAATCGAAATAGGCACCATAGAGCATAGTTAAATTGTTTATTATTCTGACTTCATTTAAACCTTACTAATATTATTACTTACTTGTAGTCACATTAACATACATTCTGTAATTGAATCGCAGACATTTTCCTTGTTGAATCTTAATTATAAATTAAATTAAATAAACAATGGTTTATATGGCAAGTACGAAAAGTATAGCTCTGATGTAATGAATATGGCTGTAACGGTCTCATTGTTAATGTCATTTACAAACGTGTTAGATGCAATATCATTTTATAAACGTTTGTTAAATAATAATCACGTTAACTTTGCTAAAACTAAAATATACAAACATGCCTTTGCCTTTAAAATAAATAATAGATTTTATACTATTGTAATGTACACAATCAATCACTAGGAAAGTAAATGACATTAGAATAGATATTTTTATGAAAAATATTAAAATCTACAATGAATTGGAGTTATTTTATAAATAAAATAATAAGTCAATATATTTCGCGATCAATAATTAAATTGTTTTAAATCCACGTAATCAATATATTGAAACCGAATGGTACTCTTTCTACATACATGGTGGGGATTAAATGGCGGATAAATGAAAAGTTAGTTTGTCAATTGTGCCAAAAGTAGCAATAACTTTAATTCCAAAATGCTGATAAAGTCTCTGTAATTTTAATATATTATTTTTGTAATAAAATACGCAATAAACAACAATAGTCTTTTTTTTTAATTTTTATTGGTTTGTCTCGGCAGAACAGTTATGGTTTTTGGTCATATTTAAAGTATTCCTATTTACAAAAGAAAAATTTAATATGAAAACTAAAAAATGTAATTTTTAATTTGAACTTATTCCAATTTTAGTATTTTTCATAGTTAAATTACTAAAAGATTATTTCTATAATTGAATACCTCGGAGCAAGAAGACATCGAGCACATCTCAAACTTTAAATAATTGCAATTTTTAAATTAAATTTAACATGTAAAAAATCAATTAAAATGTTGTTTTACTAATTTTCATTAGTAATACAACAAATGTATTAAGGATTATCAAATATTTAATTTGTTTGATTTTGAAAGATAAATTATGTTGCTTGGAAACTACTACAAGCTCGCTAGCGCTAAAGTTTGTTTTCTCAAAGCAACATAGTTTATCTAAAAAAAGAAAACAAATTTGATATAAGCATTAAACTACATCAATTGTATTTGGCAAGATTATTTCATGAAAAAAATTTAAATACTATAACTTTTCATTTATTATTAATATCAATATTAAAATTATATTTTACCGATAACGCCTGATTTATTTTTAACGATAATTATATTAATTGTCATTTATCAATTCGCTTTTATAAACCTGTCTAATTCTATTGTAAGTGTTCC